>PISX010024785.1:0-27247 GCA_004024625.1 Mellivora capensis | reverse complement strand
TGTTGCTAAAGGCATCATGCTCATTCTGCTTTCCCACTCTGCTTTTTGTAAGCATCTTCTTCCTACTTTAAATTAGATGGGCATATTCCTCATCCATCCCAACGTCCCTTATGGACCATTGACGGAAGGTGTAAAAACTGGAGACTCGGGGGACAACTGGAAATACTGATCTTTTCCAAGTCTCCGCTAATACATAAACCGAATGAGGGAAATCTTCTGTCTTCACGTTTTGCAGAAGTACATTTAAAGTTCATGAAAAGGGGTGCATGGGTGGCTCAGTTGGATGAACGTCCGACTATTTGGTTCAGATTGTGGTGATCTCTGGGTGGTAAGATCCAGCCCTGCACTGGGCTCTGTGGTCAGCCCAGAGTCTGCTTGAGATCCTCTCTCTCTCTCCCCCTTCCTCTACTCATGCTCTCACTCCCTCTAAAATAAATGAGTAAATAAATAAATAAATAAATAAAATCTTAAAAACATGAAGCTCATGAAAAGATACAAACATTTTACCAATAATAGCAAATTAAAAATACTTTTATTGTCTCCATCAGTTCTGAGTATGTTGAGATAAATAAATTTCTAAATAAAGTAATAGATGTAAAATTGATAATGATTTGATAATTCTTTGTAAAAACTATTGGATATATTTCCCAGAATTTGAAGAAAGTACTCTAATGACTAGGTAACAAATCTTACGGCAAATATAATGCTTTAAAAATCTTTGTTTTCAGGCACCTGGGTGGCTCAGTGGGTTAAGCCTCTGCCTTCTGCTCAGGTCATGATCTCAGGGTCCTGGGATCGAGCCCTGCATCGGGCTCTCTGCTCAGCAGAGAGCCTGCTTCCCCCTCTCTCTCTCTCTGCCTACTTGTGATCTGTCTGTGTCAAATAAATAAAAAAAAAATTTAAAAATATATTTGTTTTCAATAATCCTGAAGCAATAGCTAAATGATTCATCAGTGGTCAGATATAACAAAGCAGTTTCATATATAAACTAAAAAGAATTCCAAAATAAAGTTATATTGCTATAAGGTACTCCTTCAATTCTAATATACTTATTTATGCAAATGCATTTTCTAAACTCTCAGAACAATATATGAAATTGGAGAATTGATACTGATCCCTGCCTCATCCTCAGGGAAATGAAGAGAATTAGGTGAAAACCCTCCATCTCATTAAGAAATGTATTTCAAATAAAAGTTATCTTTTACATTTTATAATTAGCCAAATTTACAACATTTTTAGGGGAGGATATGAAATATAAATAGAAGTTGAAAGTCTGACCATTAAACACGGTATGTGTGTGCAAACATATAATGAATGGCGGCAGTGATAAAATTGCTGTTGTATAGGGAGGATCCAGTTAGAAAAATTTTGGATTGTTTTTATTTATCTATGTCAATATTTATCATATTTAGCAATTATATCATATGAGCATATCAACTATTTAAAATGAAAATTCAGCTTTCTGATAAAAATATTTGAGGCCTCCTATCATTTTTCAAAAAATCAAATGTTAAGAGAATTAAATAGTTTGAAGTCAATAGCTCTAGATGGTTGTTTGAGTTTCCTAGGCTCAAGCATTTCTGATTCAGTATTACCTGAAATGTTATTTCTAATGGCTCTAGAAAAAAATAGCTCACATGAATGAAATAACATAAATTATTATGAACATTTACTAAAATATTACTTAAACAAACTTTAAACCCTGTTGGAAGGTTTTTTCTAAAAGAAATGGCATGAGGCATGGACATGTAGGTATGGCAAGTTTCAGCCACCTGGTCAACATGGGCTATGAATTCTCAGAGTAGCTATTTATTCCTTTTCACTCAAATCACCTGGAACAAACAAACTACCTCTATGCAACACCAATTTTTTTTCAAGGTTTATTTATTTATTTTAGAAAAAGAGTGAGAGAGCATGAGCAGAGGAAGGGGTAAAGGAAGAGGGGGGGGAGAGAGAGAATGCAAAGCATGAAGCAGGCTTGACCTCATGACCCTGAGATCATGACCTGATGAAATCAAGAGTTGGATGCCGAACTCCTTAAACGACTGAACCACCCAGGCACCCCCAATGCAAAAATTTTTTGGTTGATTAATATATTTAGTTCATCATATGTTTTAATAACTTTAATAATTTATTAAGACAAATTAACTTTAATTATATATACAGTCTCTACCGGCAGAATCATAATAGGATCAGTATGGGTTTGAATTGAAATTTCTAGTTGAATTGCTCAGCTGTAAATTTGGGGGAAACTCATAAGTCTTTGTTTTCAATAAAAGTTATATACCATCTTCTCTACTGCAATTAAATTGGAAAAATTCAATAATATATGTGTATTTAATCAATACCTAAAAATTGGTTTTATTTATCATACTTTGAAGTTCTAATTAGTACTTGTCATTCTGTTGGAAAAAAAAGAAAAACTCTAAAATATATACCATGGAGAATTGTAATATATTATTTAAGTTTTTAGTAGGTATCTTGTAGAGAATACTCATTGATTAGTTTTTACTCAACTTAATCCCACATTTCAATTTTCAGATCATGATGGGATTGTTGTAGCCAACATGAGTGCTGATAAATGAAATGGGTGTTTAAAATTTTTAGTTTAGGGGCGCCTGGGCGGCTCAGTGAGTTAAACCTCTGCCTTCGGCTCAGGTCATGATCTCAGAGTCCTGGGATTGAGCCCCGCATGGGGCTCTCTGCTCAGCGGGGAGCCTGCTTCCCCCTCTCTCTGCCTGCTTCTCTGCCTGCTTGTGATATCTGTCAAATAAATAAATAAAATCTTAAAAAAAAAAAGAAAATTTTTAGTTTAACAATGATCACTATTAGCCTTGGCAATAAAAGTCAGATCCATAATTTATTATCTCTTGTTTTAGACATTCACCTAGAGTCGTATCTTTTCATGTCAGATGGAAAGATACTGGTAACATTTTCTTAAAACTGAAGTAATGAAAATAGCAGTCCTTTAGGTTGGTAGCTGAAGGTCAGGACACCCAACTCCCAAATCTCAAGTTATATTACAAGAAGTATGAATAATGTATTCTTTAGAAAATATCCTTTTATTCTTCATGCCACTTTTTTGCATGTAGTGTATCACAGAAGTATTGGATTAGAGGGTTGTTAAATCACCAAATTATGTTGTTGTCAACCACTATTCTGAGTTCGAGTATTTAATAAAATTATTGGTCACTTTTAGTTTGATTATATGATTTTTTTTTGTTTTTTAAGGAAATAAATAGTACTCTTAATATTCCTAGCCTAGAGGTTTTAATTTTTTCTAAGGCTTGAGTGCTTTCCCCTGATGCCATATATAGAACCTAAAAACATAATGTGTATTATGATGTTCTTGGCAGGAAATGGATGAATAATTTCCTGAAGGAGTAATTGTGAAGGGGCTGTTTAAAGGAATTATTTTAAGGGTTTGGATATGGATGAGGGAAACAGAAGGGTTAGCTAAGGACTCGGGGATGAGTAACAGAAGAAAGCTCTGAACACTGAAGGGTCAAGGGCAAGGAGTACAGGGACGACAACGGGAGCTATTGTGGAGGGACAGGGACCACCAGCTGGCCTTTAGTAGAAAATAAGGTCGCTGCCCAAACTGCCCCGAACAGAGTAGAAGAGATCTGAAATAGCCACAATTCTCACTCCTCCTGATCTGTATCCCCTTGTAATTTCTTCCCTTTGACTGAAAAGCCATATATTAACATATATTTTCTAGAGATAAGCAAGATAACATTTTTATTCAGTTTTTGCTGAGGAATAGCTTTGCCAAGCTCTCCAATCATTACCAACCCCCTGAATGAACATCAAATACCCTTATAATTTTACTAAGACAGTGATGGTTATAATATGCTAAAATATTTTGAGATTGGCACTACTAATTTTAAATTCCCAGGAAAGACAAAATAGCCTATTTCCTATAGATACAGAAAAAGTGATTCATTCTTTTCTTCGAATGTGCATTTCCTGTTTTGTGTGTGTGTGTGTGTGTATGTGTGTGAGAGAGAGAGATCAAATGCTCTTCTCAGTGTGTCTTAAACTCAAAAAACTTGCAAAATTTTGAAGTTGCTTATATAAGGACTTCTAAGGGCTTAAAAGTCTGGCAGAGAAACATTTCAAACCAGTGAGTTTTTAACATTTTACAGATTATTTTACATAAAGTAAAATAATATCAAAGTAGGAGAATGTGATTCTGTAGACAGAGAAATATCAACCCCAAGGCAATCCTGCTCATTCCAAATATTCTAAGCAATTTTGTATTTGGAAAATAGAGAAAGTATTTCTTGCCTGTTTAGTCTACTTGACATTGGTGAACTGAAGGAAAGGACAAAGGTGCAACTGACAGTCCTCTTTTATATGTTTGCCATACATCCTCATAAATCTGTGTAATTTTAGGGGTAATGTGTTTTTGTTTGTTTTTGAACAAGAAAATTTAAAATGCTCTTATCATAGGTACTGAATACAACAATGTCAATTACAACAGCTCTAAAAATGCACATTGTAAAAAAATGTACACATAAAACATGAAACCTGATATAAATACAAAGATTCTTTGCAGTTTGGAAAAATGTTATAGGTACTCAGTATTCTTCCCTGCTTTCCAAAATCTTAAATTACTAAATTCTGAGACAGTAAGTTGTCTAATATGCCAACAGATCTGTGTTTTATGTGAGAATTCACTTCAGCATTTAAAGGAACAGCAAATAAAGTCACAGTTTAAATAATACCTATGTAAGTCTATGGAAACATAAAATATTCCTGAGAAAGAGCAAACAAGTGTTTGCATATAACCAATTGACTTCTTTCAGGGCAAGATTATTTTTTCTATTTAAATTTAGTATAAGGAAGTATAAAATATAAACCATAAAGCATAAAGCAGCTTGTGTTTCAATGTTGGAAATATAAAGACAAAATTATTTAAATGGATGAATTAATTCATTTTTGTTATAAAACAATTAACATATTAACAATTAAAAATACACTTTAAGAAAATGTTATGGCCTTTTATACCATATTAATCTTTCAAAAGAAAAAGAAATATGCATTTTTCTCCAGAGAATATATTTGTGTTAAAACAACCTCACTGATAGAAAAATATGATTCCTTTATGCTTAAATTAATGCCCTGCTAGAGTCATTTACAAACAATGAATATTTTCACAGCGTATCAACTTTTTTATTCTTCAAAATAGGTGATCCTTGAAGTTTTTATTGTTACAGTTTATTTCCCAAAACCTTGTGAGTAACTGGGCGTACCTCAGAACGACTGAATTCAAGCAGCAGAAATTCACAATCCTTTCCTTAGGCTCGCCTGACTTTAAACATGGTATAGAAAACATACATGACTTGTCTCGGTGAACGTAGGTTACTGATGGCCATTTATTTTTTTTTTTTTTTAAGATTTTATTTATTTACTTGACAGACAGAGATCACAAGTAGGCAGAGAGGCAGGCAGAGAGAGAGGGGGAAGCAGGCTCCCCGCTGAGCAGAGAGCCCGATGCAGGGCTCGATCCCAGGACCCTGAGATCATGACCTGAGCCGAAGGCAGAGGCTTAACCCACTGAGCCACCCAGGCGCCCACCGATGGCCATTTAAACGTAAACAGATGCAGATAGAGACACGTGTGCTTGCACATACTAGAAGTGGAGTGCACTGGGTATCTTACGCTCCTCTGGGAGTGTGTGTGTTCCTACGCATGGCACATTTCCTCTGGGTGAGGGGAGGGAGAAAGGAACACGGGCCTGTGGAGATGGAAGTTTGTGGGGATGGAGAAGAGAACAAGAGAACGACGCCCTTAAAGAAGAAATCGTGAGAGGTTTATGGAAACCTCTCATGCATGAGGCATGATAAAAAGACACACATGAAATCTTAGTTTTGCATCCCCTGGTGGCTGACACAGAGCCACGGAGGAGTTTGTTTCCGAGGCGTCGGGAACGCTGGCAGAGTAGGGAGCTCTGGGTACAGGTGCTTTTTGAAGCCAGATAACACAGACTGTAGAATGGCCATGTGTGTTGGGGGAGACACATAATTTCCAATAAAACTTTCCCTATATAGGGCATGGTGTCGTATCAATTGTACTTTTATTATATGCAATTTTACAGAAGCACACATTACGGCTCTATTGTTTGTGCACAATTTGTGCATGGAAATAGTGAATAATTCCTATGCTTAATAAATCATCTTACTGAATGACTTGGACAGTGACATAAGATGCAAATCTCTCCCTTATTAATTTTGAAGTTAAGTATCCTTAATTGGGGCATGGTACACTGGAAGAGAAATTTGTATGTACTGTCTTTTGAATTTTAATGCATTTTTGGTGTAATGACCTTGAATCAGAACTTTAAAATTTGTCTTACATATCATAAAATTGTTTAAAGATTATTTTTTATTATACACATTTTTAGGTCATAATTTTATTATGCAAAAATTCCTTAAATTTAAATTTCTCTTTTTATAACAATGGACAGATGAATGTCACATCTGTGTATAAAATTTTGATAGTGATGTTCAAAGTACATCCACCCTCAGTTATGGTAATTTTAAATAACTCTTTTATCTACCAAGCCATTGTATCCAGTGAAGGTTCATAAAAATATTGGACTCAATTCAAATGTAACGAAAATGTGTAAGAACATATGAATCTAACACTGTGTATCCTGAGGCAAGTTGCTATTTAATATACAGTATGTGTTGCTTGAGTATTATATTCAGGAAATTCAAAACACAGCAACGTATAAAGATGTTGTTTTTCTTTAAGTGATCAAGGGCTTAATTGAATAAGTCACTGTTTTTTTTAAAAGTCACTATTTTATGAGTCTAAAAAATGTCCAGTCTCATAAATCAAATGGAAATCTCAAGCGCCCACACACACACACACACACACACACACATCCCATAGACACTCAAGGACTATCTGAGCACTCATTAATTCTTGGAATGTGCCGTAAATATGGAAAAGCCCAGAAGAGATTATAATCATAAAATGCTTATATAAGAAACTTGTTTCATGTTGAGGACAAGATTACAGCAAATCAACCAGGTTATTTTTTTTCTAGTCATCACGTTGTCACACCACATTCACTACAAATACATCTACAATGATCATAAATGAAATTTTTTATCAATTCTACAATAATCTCTAGTGGGGGAATTTGAGTATATATAACATTATGGAACTATGGATAGAGACCATCCATGATGCTGTCTCTCTGGCTGCTGGAGCAAGAGTTTAAAATAAGGTCAGGATGTGGGCAAAACTTTAGAGATATCCTTAGAGAGGTGATATAATAAATTACATAATTAAATAAGATTACCAAAGGGATGAATATATACAGCAGTAATTCTCAGTCTGTGGGGTGCATAATAACCACGAAGAGTGCTTGTTGGAAACTGAGATTTTTGGTTACAGCTCCAGGTCTTCTGACTTGGCGGATCTGGATCAGAGCTGGAGAGTCTACAGGTAAAATTCAGTTGGTCTTCCTAAAGTGGATGCTTATAAGAGTATGAGAAAAATGCCAGAGTCGTGAATAAGAAAGACAGGTGGAACTTTGTATTGCATTTACATTCAGAAATAAGCAGTGGGAAGAAAAGTAGAAGACACTGGTGGAAAAACAGAACAAAACAAAACAAGACAAGCTTCTAAAATACACTGTGGAAAACCAGAGTCTTAATGTCACAAAAACTAAGGAGGGAGAGTGATAGAAGGATTCATCGGTATTTTTCAATATTAAAGAAATTATGAATTTGCGATGATGATCCATGGTGACGTCATTTGTACAACATGGTGGGCAGAAGAGAATTATTAGGACTTACAAAATAAAAAAAATCAATATAGATAATTCTTTTAATGTGTGATGACAAAGGGTAGCAGAAGGTAGAGTAAAATTAGATTTAGAAGATGTTATTTTTTCATTGTTGTAATGTTGGGAGGAAAGATAGGATTATTAGCAAAAGATGGACCCGGTAAAGAGGAAGAAGTAAAAATATGAGAAGAAATAATGAATGCAGCTTTCGAGCAAAGGGAGGAACTGAAATGCTCAATTGCAGAACTCTCTGGAAAATAGGAGTTATATGCATGTGTGTATGCATTCATGCATTTATATATGTGTTTACTGAATGGTATGTGTATATATATAATATTGTATATATACTGTATATTATATGTATAATTTTATTTTCTCCTCCTCCTTCTCCTGCTCCCTCTTTTTCACACAGAAGAAAAAAGTGAAAGAAATGGTTAAATCACAAAGACATACTGTAATTACTGTATAATTAAAAATGGGTGAAAAAATTAACAAAATAAAATTGAGGGAGAGGACATTGAATTGTCTTGATCTTCTCAGGAAAGTGTGCAGAAAGGATACTTGAAAGAGGAAGAGGAAAACACCCCTGATACTCAGGGCTTAACAGAGCTGAAGATTTGGAAGCAACTCTGGAAAAGATTGGCAAGTGATACACTGGAAAATAAGAATGAGAGTTAATTTGAAATAAATTAGAGAGTTGTAGGACATCACATGTTCAGTCCTTTAATGCTGGACTAACTTATAATGTTGTATTACTTTCTAGTTTATAAAAAAGAAAAGAAAAGAATGTATGTGGGAGGGCAGCATGTTTTCACAAATTCAGGCATTTTGGAAGCAGGAAAGAAGAAGTGGAAATGGTGGTCTATCCATAGTCAGGAGCCGGAAAAACAGGTACAGCAGAATGCCAAGAGGTGGGCTTTTAAGCCCATGAACTTGTGCACCATGAAACGGTCTGAGCAGAGAAGTAGAGGGAAGTGGATTCCGTAGACAGGGGAGGTGAAAGGAGCCAAGAGGCTGGTGAATATGAAGCACGTGGGCACTGAATAAGGGGAAGTAATGAAATCAGACTTCTGGTAAGAAGGAATAATCTGCACTTAGTCTGAGGTATGAAATGCCATTTATCTGACCTTTCAAAGAAGATGAAAAATGTCAGAGGTGGGGGTTGTATTTTCAGAGTTAAATAAACAGCGATTTTATATGCTATAGCATTTTAAAAAACAATCTTAAAATACTAGTTTTTCTTTCCTACACATGTTGGCTTCTGACGAGGTAGATGTCTGCTTGATTTGTAATTCTTTCAGTGGATGTGTTTTGACCAGTTTTCAGAAATATTCTAATTTTTCTGTTGGGTATACATTTACATAAAAGCCATTGGAAATATTTTCTCTGTTTTTTTCGTTGTTGAGGTTAGAGAATTTTGGACATTTTTGCTCTTTGTATCCATCAAATATTAGTTGTGTGAAAGTGCATAATAAACACATTTTACCCATTATTATAACATTGCCATGTTTAAGAGAAATACTGACTTCTTTCAGAGAAGACCTTCGGACTCAACACATTAGATACTACAAATGCACGAAACGAATTTCAGGTCTGTTTGTACAGGCGTGCTTTTGTCCTTGGATGACTTTTCTTACAGAACACGATACAATGACAAGTATCAATGATCTAATTAAAATGTTTAGTTTCCTGATCAAAATGCTATGCCTGGTCTATTTAATCTATATAACACGAGAACTGTATCTTCAGAACAGAAGAAACACTAAAGGCTTCATTTGTACACACGGCTTACCTGTGCTAATGTGATAGCTTATATCAATTTTCCATTTGTCTTAGGTCCTGAGTTAATGGACCAAAAGTCTTTAAGCTCTCCTAACTTATCTTCTAATTTCTTTTTTTTTAAATTTTTTAAAAATTTATTTATTTGTCAGAGAGAGAGGGAGAGAGCGAGAGCAAGCACAGGCAGACAGAGAGGCAGGCAGAGGCAGAAAGAGAAGCAGGCTCCCTGCCGAGCAAGGAGCCCGATGTGGGACTGATCCCAGGACGCCGGGATCATGACCTGAGCCAAAGGCACCCGCTTAACCAACTGAGCCACCCAGGCATCCCTCATCTTCTAATTTCAAGTGATGATTGTAATAGCATTTAAAGCCTAATAAAAAATATAAGCTGGAAATACAGAATGATATATTTAAAACACCACATTACAAATCTATAGCACTCTAGAGCACATGGAAGTCATATGTTTTTAGGCAGAAAAATTATTTTAAATATATAGTGATAAGTATACCTATGTAAGTATGCATGGGATAAATGTGATAAAATATGATCTGCCGATACACTGTATTTTTGTTAAGTAACAATACACAGGTATTGATAAAGAAAATAAAAATATTTAAATAGATATAAATAACGCTCAGATAAGTCTAGAGAGTATTCTTATTTACGTCCTAAAAGATCATCCTAAAATTATGTCCTGAAACATCATGGTTTGGGCTACTTGAGCTGAATTAAGACTAGCATACCCATAATCAAGGAAGTATTCTATGGGCTGGAGTTGAGATTTGTTTAATTTTTGCTAAATCAATAATAAGCACCAAAAAGGTGATAAATCTTGATAATGAAATAAGAATCCATATATGTAACAAGTAGCAAATAGTACATTTCATAGTGAAAACATTCCTTAAATTGTTAAATTCTGGTATTTAAACAGTAATGTTTATGGTATCTTTTGCTGGAACTGGATTTATTTTGGCTTCAACAGCGCACACACACACACACACACACACACACAAAGTAGATCGATCCTGGTAATAAATCTTTAAACACTTTTTAACCTTACAAGTTCTTTATATGCTGAAGGATAATCAATAAGCTCGGCAGAAATACGGTATGTGATTCATCTTTTAAGGCAATGTTATTCTATGACATAATGCCAATAACTCTGAATGTAAATGCCAAGATCAATTTTGTTTCTGAAAAATTATTCAAACGGATAGAGTGGTATGAAATAATCACTTTGATTTACAAATATACAGCATAAATGTTAATGAATATAATACTTAACTCTTTTATCTTTGATATTTATAAAAAAAGTAATTTCTTGAATCCACTATAATTTTTGTCTCTTGAGATGGTAATAATCACCAGGATGTGTCTATAAAACTGATATCATTCCAAATATGGATTTTTCACTTACATAGAATATGGCAATTGATGCTAACTTAGTGATCTAATTCAATTAAAAAGAAGACCTTTATTTTTAGACTCAAGGAAAAACATGAAGAAAATAAACCAAGATTATTTTTTGTATTTTTTCCCAACGAACACATTTTATCTCACTTTGACAGCTTTTTAAAAATTAATTTTTATAATTGTATTTGATTATACTATGTATGTGAGATTCATAACAATTGATACTTTGAGGCGAATAACAATTTTATCTTATCTTCTTAAAGTAACAATAATATGGATAATAGAGTTAAGATTTCATATGCACGTGCGTTATTTCCCAATAGATAAGTTTTATGCACTTTTCAAAATTCATGAAGTTTTACAGCATAAAAATTGAATTTGAAAGTCTGCAAATGAAAACATCTAAGAGGTTAGGGGATTGTGGGACAGAATGCAGACTATGAAAAAATAATCTAATTTTTGCAAATGTATTAAATTACCTCACAGAAAGGGGTAGGGGAGGTTGTTGACCTAAGTAACTTCAGAAATGAGTAGATTTTGTTAACATTAAAGGTGAAAAGAATTGTACATTAGCACAGTACTCCAATAGCTAATGTTTTGTTTTGGTTTTTTTCTGCAAAAGTAGGAATTCTGGATCCAACATGTTTAGTGGAATTGAAAAATTATGTAAATGAATGACAGAAGATGAAAATCAGGAATCAGGTGTCTCTCTCTCTCTTTTTATTTTTGATTGTTGTTTGTTTGATTTGGGCTGGGGATTATTTCCATCAATACACAAATAAAGGTGTTTCATTGTTGAGAGAGATCACAGACCAGCAAAGGGAATGCAGTTAGAATAACATATAGCATAGAATTAGATATCATGATGTCAGTATGAACTCATGTTACTTAATATAGTTCAGGACACGATCCCAGAACCATTCCGCTAATAACTGCTACTAATTACAGAGCTGATAAAATAATCAGAATTACAGAGCTGATAAAAATATGTGGGGAAAAAATCCCCTTTGGTGTACAAATTGAAGAGGATCCCAACGTATCAGGCAAATAAGTGGAAAGAACCTAGAAGGCTTTTTGAAAAAAAATATTGTTTTAAGGATAGAAAAGAAGAAACACACAGGGCTGTATTTGAAAAATGAAAAAGGGCTACCTATGAATGGGAATAAGGAAAATATTTCTTTATAATTTTCAAAAGAATAAAATAACCCCCCAAAATGCAGATTGATGGCTCTAGACTTACTCACAGGGTCCAGACATACTCAGATAATAAGGGTTAGAAAATAGCACTTAAAGATGTAACTCTAGTCTTCTGAGAAATTTGTAAAAGAATTTAATAAAAAGGAGTCAAAATTGTGAATGTTTCAAGAGCTATGGATACTTAAAATAAGTTTAAGTTGTTCTGTTAGCTTAAATACACCATAGTGCCAAGACTAAGATATTCTTGAAAAAGTAAATAATAAATGATGTAAAATACCTTTAATATATTATTCTGTTCTTTTAACTAATGTGATTCTTGTTCTTTTAACAATCATGTAATGAATAGGGGAGAAAAAACTATGTTGCCTTTCTCAGTTTATACAGTAGCAGCTAATAGTTTCTTTTAGTATTTATGATATAGCTAGAGATAAATTGATCTCTTCTGAATCATATTTTTATCATTGAATTATATGAATTTATGTGTGGCTATATCTAGGAAAACATCTATAAACATACGGCCTTAATAGTGTTATTTCTAGGTTGTAAGATCTCAGGTAACATTTATTTATTGCATTATTCTAATTTGTTTTTCAAACCCTTATGGTACAAATATATGGCTTATCTAATTAAAAGGGAAATAAACAACTGAATGCTAGATAGATTTTGAGTTCTAGATAGCTACTTTGAATAGTTCTATAATATTTATCCACAGTATCACAGCAGAATCACAGAAACTGATTCTCTCAATTTTGTTTAAAACTGATTTTTAAACCAAATTATGTGAGAGGAACTATTTTTCACATGGCCCAGTGATCCATATCAACTTATTAATTTTATTTTTTCCATAATCATGATTTCAGTCTTTTAAAGAAACTACTTGTTTTGTACGAGCATGCAAACAGAGACACTCAGTTCTCAAAATACGCTATTAAATGTAGTCAGAGTCAGCAAAGCAAATAATAGATTCAGTAATCCTTACTTGAAATATTTTATGAAGATCTATGCTTAAGTCAAAGCTTTCTTAAAAATAAAACTTGATCATATTTTAAAGTCCCCAGATTTAGTCTTAATGTGTGTGTGTTTGTGTGTGTGTTCTATTGGTAATGAAGTATATTGAATATGAAGATTTCATAGCAATTATGAGAAAAACTCATTGCTACATACATTATGCTGACATATATCTGATCATTACAGTTTCAAATCACTTAGCTGGATAGCTGGAAAGTTGAATATCATATTACATATAAATTAATAAAGATCTATAGATATATACCAAACAGCAAGTTTCCAAATGAGCACAGACTGAAGTTTGAAAAATCAATACAATATCCTTGTTACAATGTGGCAAGTCCTTATTGATTTTAGACATTGCTATTTTTTCCTGGAGCTCCATGCTTTCTGTATTTTTCACTTTTATATTATGCTGTACCAGCTAGATGCCACCGGTTTTCTCAAATTAAGTAATGTCCTTTTGCTCTTCCTTTTCTTTAATGTTTTGGTGATCCTTTAATTAATGTATTTTTAGACAACATTTAACCTTTTCCAAAATAAAACAAAAAATCAGATAAAATGTTACTCTGGACCTTATTTACCTATCATAATTTAATTTTTTATTTATAAATTTTATATGAAATTGAGATCTGTTTAGTCCACTTCCTTAGGAAGAAGTGGAGAAATTTGAACATTAATACAGACCTCTTTAGGGACCTTACAGTTCCCCTTCTTTACATGGGAAATAGATTTTCTACGCTTAGGCAAGTTACAGTGTAGTGTAGAAATTAAGCAACCTATAAATATCCACAAAAATACATTCTGTGCCAATTGCCAAAAATATTGAAAACTATAGCATATAGTGGGCTTAAATTAAAGGAAGACTTTTAATCCCATATTAAAATATTTTTTATTATTTTGGAGTGATAATACACTGATAGGATTTTATAATATATTTGTGACATGCCTCCATTATTCATCAGTCTTTAAAAGCTTGAATATTTGTCCTGAGAGATATTGACATTCACCTGTACATATGGTAGACATTCTCTTAAGGGCCACTACTCTAAATGTTCTATATGTGAACCACCTTCAAGGCTCTTCTTGGTGCCCACACACTGATTCCTCCAGTCTTACCAGCTGGGCATGCTTGACTTTCACATGAAACTGTAGCCTTTCTCTCTCTCTCTTTTTTTCTTTCTTTTTTTTTTTTCAGTGTTCCAAGATTTATTGTTTATGCATCACACCCAGTGCTCCATGCAATGCATGCTCACCTTAATACCCACCACCAGGCTCACCGAACCCCCCCAAACACCTCCCCTCCAAAACCCTTAGTTTGTTTCTCAGAGTCCACAGTCTTTCATGGTTCATCTCCCCCTCCGATTTCCCCCAACTCCCTTCTCCTCTCCATCTCCCCATGTCCTCCATGTTATTCCTTATGCTCCACAAGTGAGTTCATATATTGACTCTCTCTGCTTGGCTTTTGTCGCTCAGCATAATCCCCTCCAGTCCCGTCCATGTTGATACAAAAGTTGGGTATTCATCCTTTCTGATGGAGGCATAATATTCCATTGTATATATGGACCATATTGTCTTTATCCATTTGTCTTTTGAAGGGCATCTTGGTTCTTTCCACAGTTTGGCGACTGTGGCCATTGCTGCTATGAACATTGGGATACAGACAGCCCTTCTTTTCAGTACGTCTGGGTCCTTGGGGTAAATACCCAGTAGTGCAATTGCAGGGTGATAGGGTAGCTCTATTTTTAATTTGTTAAGGAATCTCCACACTGTTTTCCAAAGTGGCTGCACCAACTTGCATTCCCACCAACAATGTAAGAGGGTTCCCCTTTCTCCACATCCTCTCCAACACTTGTTATTTCCTGTCCTGTTAATTTTGGCCATACTAACTGTGTAAGGCAGTAGCCTCACTTTAAATCTCAGTTTGCATGGTGAGGATTTAAGAAGGTTTGGCTTCATTATGTTATTCATCATTACATTTTTGGATAATCTGATTTGACCAAAATTTTGTCTCTGTTGTAAAAGCTGCCTTGCTCCTGAAATCCTGTGTGCATTTTTGTGTCTTTTTAAGATTAGGGGCATGCACTTTCTTTGCGAGGTCTCTCCCTCCATCCTTCTCTACAACTTGTTGATACTCTCCTCGGCTATTGCCCCTTCCCTTCCATGAAAACTCTAATAGAAGTAGATGTTGGTCTTACGCTGAGTGAAATAAGTCAAGCAGAGAGAGTCAATTATCATATGGTTTCACTTATTTGCGTAGCATAACAAATAACATGGAGGACATGGGGAGATGGAGAGGTGAAGGGAGTTGAGGGAAACTGGGAGGGAGATGAACCATGAGAGACTATGGACTCTGAGAAACAATCTGAGGGTTTTGAAGGGGCGGGGGGTGGGAGGTTGGGGGAGCCTGGTGGTGGGTATTGTGGAGGGCACGCATTGCATGGAGCACTGGGTGTGTTGTAAAACTATGAATTCTGTTATGCTGAAAAGAAATGAAATTAATAAAAAAATGTGAATCACAAAAAAAAAGTAGATGTTGGTCTTGATTGCTATGAGTGTTATGATGAATCAAAATTCCTTCTAGCTTTATGCTTGTATTTCTCCACTCAACCCACGTGACGTGTAATTCCACACACGCTCCCTTTTTGTTTGTTTTTAAATAGGCTCCAGATCCAGGACCCACACTCTACTGACTGAGCCAGCCAGGCGCCCTGCCTTTTTAACATCTTTTCTTACTCTTTGGGGTACTTGGTATTTATAGACTAGACTTTCTTTACAACCAGCTTTTGTTTTTGTTAATACTCTATCATTTTTTTTTGTTTTTGCTTTGAGTAAGGTGATTTCAATTAGAATGTTTTTGAATCAAGTATGAAAAAATATAATTTGTTAACAAATCAGATAATATGTTATTATAGACCTCAGAAGAACAGAATTCCATACCTGCACATTTGCATGGTTCAGCGATATCATTCATATTATTTATTTATTTATTTATTTTTAAAGATTTTATTTATTTATTTGACAGGTAGAGATCACAAGTAGGCAGAGAGAAAGGAGGAAGGAAGCAGGCTCCCTGCTGAGCAGAGAGCCCGATGCTGGGCTCGATCCCAGGACCCTGGGATCATGACCTGAGCCGAAGGCAGAGGCTTTAACACACTGAGCCACCCAGGCACCCCTCATACTATTTATTTTTTGAAACTGTCAGTTATGCTGTTCTCTGTTGACAATGTCTTCAGCGTAAATTTCTGCAAGATAGAAAGGCAGCTATAGTGGCTCAGGGCACCATATTCTGACATAGCAAAATCCAGAAGAAAATAAATCATCTTGCTTTCTCATCTCAGTAGTTGTAAAACTATTCCCATAAACACTAGCACACCTTTCTCACTTTCCAGAAATTGTCTCTTGTGCCCTTGACCTTAACAAATTACTACCCAGAGTAGTGCCAGCACCTTAACTGGTTTAGGGCAGCCAATATTTAACCCCTGGGTATTAAGACCAGTCTGCACCCCATCTAGCATAAGGTTTCATACAGAAAGGTCAATACCTGTACACATATCTGGTAGTATTGGAGAGAGGAATGAAGAAAAAGTGGAGTTTGAACTTGAGTGTCAAACATCAGTAGAATAGACTTGTAATGTCCACACCAGAGGATGCCAAATATCCACTCATATACTTCTTCCTGTTAATGAAGCTTATGCTTTTAGAAAAGGCCACACAGTCTTCTGCAATGTGAGAAAAGTGTCATACTGTTACTGCATTTAGTTCCAGTTTCAGGAACTTTTCCCCCCACAATGTTAGGAACTCTTTCTGTACAAGTCCTCCTCCTTGCATCTTGATAGAGGTATTTACTGCATGTAAATAAAGATATGTCAGCCAATGCAGAAAAGAAGAAAGAGAATAGGAAAACTATGACAGCAAAGAAATGGTAAAAATAGTCACTTAAAAAAATATCTCACTGTTATCTATCTTTTACAAAGGGCTTTGCAACTCTTCTTATCAAGAGTTGGAGTTTATTTCTCCAGACCTCAAATGCGGGCTGTCCTTATAATTTGTTTTGACCAAAAGAATGTGGCCAACTTTTCATCATGCCATCCAAACCTAGACATCAAGGGGTATGCACACTTCTGTTCTGTCTTATAGAAGCCAAGGTGAGCCTACGGAAAATAAGAGATTATAGGAAAGAGAAACCAGTGGATCTAGCTGACACCCTGCTAGAACCATGTCTAATATGTGAGGGAGTATAGTTTGGAACAGGGGTCAGCTAATTATAGCCCACTGGACCAAATTCTGCTTACAGTCTGTTTTTGGTAACCTTAAAGCTAAGAAAGTTTTCTAGATTTGTAAAAGGTAGTGCAAAAAACACACACAAAAGAGATTGGATGTGGCATGCAAAGCTTAAAATAGTTACCATCTAGTCCTTCACAGAAAAGTTTTCTGATCTCTGGCCTCTTAGAGACTAAGGGACACCAACTCAGCCCACATCTTCATGCTTGAGTTCTTCTGACAACAAAATGAAACTTAAATGAAATACAAAACCATGAACAATAATTATTTTAAGCCACTGAATTTGAAGTGGTTTTGTTGATAGCAATGGCTGACAACATTTTAGTAGAAGCTTCCATTCAGAAAACAGAAAAAATTGGGGTACCTGGGTGGCTCAGTTGGCTAAGCATCTGATTCTTGATTTTGTCTTAGGTCTTGTTCTCAGGATCATGGGATTGAGCCTCATGTCAGCTCCATGCTCAGCAGAGTCTGCTTGAGATTCTCTCCCTCTCCCTAAATAAATAAATCTTAAAAAAGAGATAAACACACACACATACACACATACACACATACATAATACATAATATTCATGATCTACATAGCAGAAGTTGGTACACATTTTTCTGTAAAGCACCAGGTAATTCATATTTTTAGGATTGTGGGCTACAGGATCTTGATCAGTACAATTTAACTTTGCCATTGTAGCATGAAAGCAATGTGGCTGTGTTCTAATACAACTTTTATAAAAGAGGAGATAGGCTATGTTTTCCCAACCCCAAATCTGGAGCATATTACGAATGTTGAAGATATTTCTAAAAAATTGAAATAATGACTATTCCTGTGAAAAAGAAAAGAATTAGTTTGGTTTTTTTTTTCCTGAAGTGTATTTATTTAACTTCTGCTTTCTGGTTGAATTTCCTTACTTCCTCAATATCCATAGTTCTTAGATCTGTCATTGAGGGGATTTTCCTTGCCTGTTGTTCTACACGGTCACATCTAAGACAGATACTGGAAAATTTATATTTTCTGGGAGCCAGCTCAGCTTAAAACAGGTTTTTAGTAGTTCAGTTCTTGTTTGTGGGAATCAGAAAACTAAGAATTCATTTCTGGTTAGGAGTCCTCTTCAGAAAGGCTTAGGGTTTCTTTGAAATAGAATTCATACAACATGTAAGAGATTTCTGCTCTATTTTTCTTTTAATCAGTCAATTCTCAGCTAATAGCTGCAAACAAAATGTTTATTATGACATGGGTTTTTGTTTAGAAATTCAGTATCCTGGCCATAGTCCTTTCTTTGTACCCCATACCATTTGTAATGATCTTGAGACACCGTGACATAGCAGTCTGAGTCGGGGACATCGTTGCCTCCACTTATAACAGTCATTTCCCTTGGGCCAGTGCCATTTATCTGGCAAAGAATGCCAAACCAAAGGTACTCAAACAGATCATACCTTAATTTTGTCCTAATCTTATCTCCCACTTACCATATTGTACTTTCTCTAACCAAACTGTCTTGTAAAATCTTACAAAAGGCTACAAAAAATAGCCCAGTGAACCCAAAATTCTGATATTCATCTGCAATTATAAACTATGTCCATAAACTCAGTATTGGTAATTGAGATGTAAAGGTTATAATTTACCCAATTATTTCATGACCTCATAACATGTTTGCCTAGCTCCTCACTTGGAAAAGACCCGATTTCAGTGCCCTCCCACTATTTGTTTGCTCAACAAATTCTGCCAGTTAGATGTCATTTTCACCCTATTCTTGGTAGCAAATTATATACTGTTAGTAGCCTCTCATTAGTAAAAGAAAGAAAATCTCATTCCAAATTTTCTTTCCTGGAAATTAATATCCAATATTCACCATGGATGGGGAGCTGAGATGGTGACATAGTAGGAGGACCCTAGGCTTGCCTTGTCCCTCAAACACTGCTAGATAACTATCAAATAAATCTGAATACCCCTAAAATTGACCTGAGGATTGAAAAAACAAACTGCACAACTAGAGGGAGAGAAGAGGCCATATCAGAAAGTTAGGAAGTGCAGAGACAGGGTGCAGTTGAAAAATGGATCATGGGTACTGCAGAGAGGAAGCCCTTGTTACAGTGAGGTGACAGAGAGACAGATGGAGAGGAGCACACAGGGGATCACATAAGGAAAACATTTCTCCAAAGCTATTGACTGGGAAAATGAGAGCTCTTGATTTTCATGAGTTTTTGCAACTAGCAGGCTTCAAAGACAAGAGTTTTAAAGGTTGATGGACTTGGCTGTGATGAAGTCCTAAAGGCACTACCCTACTCCTGGAGAGAAGGCAGACAAGCAACCCTGGCCAGATAGCACCTAAAGTGCATGGAAGAGGCATTGACTCTTCTCAGAGCACATCTATGAGCGTTGGCATTCACAGAGATGCCTCTTCGGGGACAGAAGAACAGGCAGGCACCCTTTCTCTCCCCCACCCCTCAGCATATATAGAACTATCTGCTGAGGGCAACTAGCTTCAACAGTGGCTGCCTAGCCTGTTTGTTCCAAATATCACATCCTGGCACTCTGGTATGACTGCCCTTCCTGGTCAAACCTGCAACTGCCCAAGCCCAGCAAGACCCTCCCCTAGAAAGCCAGTACGGCTCCCCACCACAGCTCATCGCTAAATTTGGGAATTTTAAACATCAGCAGGCTTGGCTGGAATGGAGACCAAAGTCCACTGTATTGTTCCTGGCAGGCAAACAGCCTGCAGGCAGTGTGAAATGGTGATCTAAAAAATGCTTGGGACACAGGAGGAGAAGTTATTCGCACTTCTGGGAGTTTTTCCAGAGAGCAGCAAACAGGGAAATACCTCTCCAGGACAAAGGAGCTGGCTGGCACCATTTCTCTCCCCTGTCCCTCAGCAAAAGCAGTTCAGTGCTGACAATGGCTACCTAGCATGCTTACACCACGTTTCACCACCCTCTTCCCTCATGTACTTTTCTGGTACTGTCTTTTTCCATCAAGTTAGACTCAGTCCCAGTGTGGCAGGGTACTTCCCCAGAAGACCATCAGAAATGCCTGCATACACCACATCTCCTGACCAGAGAGTTCTGCAAAGCTTCAGTCCTAGTGGAAGTAGCTTCAGGTCTCATTTAACAAGCCAAACAGAGCACATCCAGCTAAAACTTGCCATACATTGGCCATCGTTCAAACACTGCCCACTTCAGGCAAGGAGAATGCCTGCAGATGATCACCCCAAAAGACAGAACAGCCAAACCACAGGAACAGGGTGTCTGCAACACATACCAGAGGCACACCCTGAAGCGCTTGGTCCTGGACCCTATATGGCTTCTTCTACATAAAGCCATTAATAAGCAGGAAACATAACAGGCTTTTCTAAAACACAGAAGACAGAGACTTAGAGAAAATGCCAAGATGAAGGAATTCATCCCAAAGGAAAGAACAAGGTCACAACCAGAGATCTAATTGAAACAGACACAAATAAAATGCCTGATGGAGAATTTAAAGCAACAATCATAAGGATACTTGCTGGACTTGAGAAAAGAATGGAAAACTTCAGGGAGATGCTTACCAAGAGATAAAAGAATTAAAACACAAAAATGAAAAATGCAACTAAGATTCAAAACAGACTATATATAATGACCACAAGGATGGAAGAAACAGAAGCATGAATAAGGGATATAGAAGATAAAATAATGGAAAATACTGAAGTAGAACAAAAGAGAGCAGGAAGAATTATAGATCATGAGAGTAACTTGGGGGACTCAGTGACTCCATCAAAAGTAATAACATTCATATCACAGTCCCAAACAAAAAAGAGAGAGAAAGGGGGGCAGAAAATTATTTTGAGGAAAAATAGCAGAAAAGTTCTCTAATCTGGAGAAGGAAACAGACATCCAGATCCAGGAGGCACAGAGAACTCTCATCTCTCATAAAAACCAACAAAAGCAAACCAACACCAAGACATGTTGTTATTAAATTTTTCAAATGCACTGATAAAGAAAAAATATTAAAAGCACCAAGACAAAGGAAGTCATTAACTTACCAGGGGAAACTAATAAGACTAGCAGGAGATTTCTCAACAGAAACTTGGCAAGCCAGAGGGAGTGACATATCTTCAACATGCTGAATGGGAAAACTCTGCAGCTAAGAATACTCTATCCAGGAAGGCTATCATTCAGAATAGAAAGAAACATAAAGAGTTTCCCAGACTACAAACAAAAACTAAATGATTTGTGATGACTAAACTAGCCTGCAGGAAATATTAAAGGGGACCGTTTGAGTGGAAAGGTAGGACACAAAAGGGAAAAGACTAGAAAGGAACAGAGAAAATATTCAGAAACAACAACAAAACAAGTAATATAATGGCAGCGAGTGGGGCGCCTGGGTGACTCAGTGGGTTAAAGCCTCTGCCTTCGGCATAGGTCATGATCTCAGGATCCTGGGATCAAGCCCCGCATCGGGCTCTCTGCTCAGCAGGGAGCCTGCTTCCTCCTCTCTCTCTGCCTGCTTCTCTGTGATCTCTGTCTGTCAAATAAATAAATAAAATCTTTAAAAAAAAATAATGGCAGTAAGGAGGCACCTCAGTGGGTTGGTTGAGCATCTGACTCTTGATTTCAGCTCAGGTCATGTTCTCAGGGTTGTGACATCAAGCTCCATGTCAGGCTCCATGCTTGGCGTGTAATCTCCTTGTCCCTCTCCCTCTGCTTCACCCTCTACTGTTGCCCCCCCCTTAAATAAGTGTATAAAATCTTTTTAAAATGGCAATTAGTACATATCTATCCATAATTACACTGAATGTAAATAGACTAAATGCTCCAATCAAAAGACACGTGGTGTCAGAATTGATAAAAAACAGGACCCATCTGTATGCTGCCTATGAATGACTCATTTTAGACCTAAGGACACCTACAGATTGAAAGTGAGGGGATAGAGAGACTCTTGTCATGCAAATGGATCAAAAGGAAGCTGGAGTAGCAATACTTATATCAGATGGACTAGATTTGAAACCAAAGATTCTAACAAAATGAAGAAGAGTACTATATCATAATAAAGGAGACTATGTGGCAAGAAGATCTAACAATTGTGAGTCTTTATACCCCCAACATGGGAGCGCCTAAATATATCAAACAGTTATTAACAAACAGAAACTCATTGATACTAATACAGTAATAATAGGGGACTTTAACACCCCACTTTCATCAATGGGCAGATCATCTAAGTAGAAAATCAAACAGGGGACATTGGTTTTGAATAACAGACTGGACCCAATGGACTTAACAAATATATTTAGAACATTTCATCCTAAATCGGCAGAATACACATTCTTTTCAAGTGTACATGGAACTTTCTCCAGAATAGATCACATACTGTGTCACAAATCAGGTCTCAATAAGTACAAAAAAGACTGAGAGATCATACCATGCATATTTTCTGACCACAACACTATGAAACTTGAAGCTAACCACAAGAAAAATTTTAGAAAGACCACAAATACATGGAAACTAAAGAACATCCTACTAAAGGATGAATGGGTCAACCCGGAAATCAACGAAGAAATTAAAAAAAAAAAAACACCACAACAACATAGAAACAAATGCAAATGAAAACAAGATGGTCCAAAACCTTTGAGATGCAGGAAAAGCAGTCATAGGAATAAGTATATAACAATACAGGAGTACCTCAAGCACTGTAAAAAAATCTCATATAAACAACCTAACCTTTTACCTAAAGGAATTAGAAAAAGAGCAACAAGCAAAGAGGCTAAGACAAGCAGAAAAAGGGAAATAATAAAGATTAGAGCAGAAATAAATGATATAAAATCTAAAGAAACTAATAGAACAGATCAATGAAACCAGGACCTAGTTCTTTGAAAAGATTAGTAAAATTGAGAACCCCCTAGTCAGATGTATCAAAAATAAAAGAGAGGGACGCTTGGGTGGCTCAGTGGGTTAAAGCCTCTGTCTTGGGCTCAGGTCATGGTCCCAGGGTCCTGGGATCGAGCCCCACATCTGGCTCTCTGCTCAGCGGGGAGCCTGCTTCCTCCTCTCTCTCTACCTGCCTCTCTGCCTACTTGTGATCTCTCTCTCTGTGTGTCAAACAAATAAATAAAATCTTAAAAAAAAAAAATCCTCTGCCTTCGGCTCAGGTCATGATCCTAGAGTCCTGGGATCGAGCCCCGCATTGGGCTCTCTGCTCAGCAGGGAGCCTGATTCCACCTCTCTCTCTCTGCCTGCCTCTCTACCTACTTGTGATCTGTCTGTCAAATAAATAAATAAAAATTTTAAAAAAAGAGAGAGAGAAAGGACTAAAATAAATAAAATCACAAATGAGAGAAAAGAAATAAGAACCAACACCACAGAAATACAATCAGATTTTAAGAGAATATTATGAAAAATGATATGCCAACAAATTGGACAAGCTGGAAGGGAAGAAATGGATAAATTTCTAGAAACATAAAAACTACCAAAACTGAAACAGAAAGTGATAGAAGACATGAATGGACCAATAACCATCAAAGAAATTGAATAAATAATTAAAAAATCTCCAACAAACTAGAGTCCAGAGTAAGGTGGCTTCACAGGAGAATTCTATCAAACATTTAAATAACAGGTAATACCCATTCAAACCTATTCCAAAAAAAAAGAAAAGGATATAATCTTCCAAATTCATTTTATGAGGCCAGCATTACCCTGATTGATATCAAAGCCAGACAAAGACTCAGCTAAAAAAGAGAACTGCAGGTCAATATCGCTGATGAACATGGATGCAAAAATTCTCAATAAAATACTAGCAAATCGAAGCCAACAGTATATTAAAATAACCATTCACCACAATCAAGTAGGGTATATTCCTGTGTTGCAAGGTGGTTCAGTATTCACAAATCAATCAGGGTGATACAATACATTAATAAAAGAAAGGATAGAAACCATGTGATCCTGGCAATAGATGGAGAAAAAGCGATTTCACGATAAAACCCTCACGATAAAAACCCTCAACAAAGTAGAGCTGGAGGGAACATTCCTCAACCTAATAAAGGCCGTATTTGAAAAACCCACAGCTAATATCATCCTCAGTGGGGAAAAACTGAGAGCTTTTCCTCTATGGTCAGGAACAAAACAGGGATGTCCATTCTCACCACCGATGTTCAACATGGTACCAGAAGTCCTAGCCTCAACAATCAGACAACAAAAAGAAATAAAAGGCATCCAAATCTGCAAGGAAGAAGTCAAGATTTCACTAACTTTTGCAGACAGCATTATACTCCATGTAGAAAATGCAGAAAACTCCACCAAAAAATTACTAGAACTGATACACAAATTCAGCAAAGTTGCAAGTTATAGAATCAATGTACAAAAATCTGTTGCATTTCTCTACACCAATAATGAAGCAGCAGAAATAGAAATCAAGGAATTGACCCCACTTACAGTTGCACCAAAAATCATGAGTTGCCTCGGAATAAACCTAATAAAAGAGGTAAAAAAAATCTATACTCTGAAACTATAGAGAACGTATGAAAGAAATTGAAGAAGACATAAAGAAGTGGAAAATTTTTATTCCATGGTCATGGATTGGAAGAACAAATATTGCTAAAATGTCTATACTCCCCAAAGCAATCTATATATTTAATACAATCCCTATCACAAAACCACAAGCATTTTTCACAGAGCTAAAGCAATTCTAAAATTTGTATAAAAACACAAAAGACCCTGAGTATCAAAACAATCTTGAAAAAGAAAAGCAAAGCTGGAAGCATCACAGTTCTGGACTTCAAGCTGTATTACAAAGCTGTAGTCATCAAGACAGTATGGCACTGGCACAAAAACAGATACACAGATCAATGAAACAGAATAAAGAACCCAGAAATGGACCCTCAACTCTGTGATCATCTAATCTTCGACAAAGCAGGAAAGAATATACAATGGAAAAAAGACAGTCTCTTCAACAGAGTGTTGGGAAAATTGGACAGCCACGTGTGAAGAATGAAACTGGACCATTTTCTTAAACCATACATAAAAATAGACTCAAAAGGTTTAAAAGACCTAAGTGTGGGACAAGAATCCATCAAAATCGTAGAGGAGAACAGTCAGCAACGTCTTTGACGTTGGCCATAGCAACTTCTTACTAGATTGTTTCCTGAGGCAACGGAAATGAAAGCAAACATACACTATTGGGACTTCATCAAAATACAAAGCTTCTGCACAGTTAGGGGAAAAAATCAACAAAACTAAAATGCAGCCTATGGAATGGGAGACGATATTTGCAAATGACATATCTGATAAAGGCTTAGTATTCAAAATGTATAAAGGGCATATAAACCTCAACTCCCAAAAAGCAAATAGTCTAGTTAAAAATTGGGCATAAGACATTAATAGACATTTTTCCAAAGAAGACATCCAGGTGGCTGACGGACACATGAAAAGATGTTCAACATCGCTTATTTATCATCAGGGAAATATAAATCAATACTACCATGAGATATCACTTCAGACTTGTAAGAATAGCTAAAATTAACACAGGAAACAATAGACGTTATAGAGGATGCAGAGAAAGGGGAACCTTCTTACACGATTGATGGGAACGCAAACTGGTGCAGCCACTGGTGAAGACAGTATGGAGGTTCCTCAAAAAGTTAAAAATAGAACTACCCTATGACATAGCAATTGTACTGCTAGCTATTTACCCAAAGGGTACAGAAATACTGATTTGAAGGAGCACATGCGCCCCAATGTTTATAGCAGCATTATCAACAAGAGCCAAATTATAAAAAAAGCCCAAATGTCCAACTGATAAATGGATAAAGGAGATGTGATTTTAATATATACAATGAAATATTACTTGGCCATTAAAAAGAAGGAAATTTTGCCATTTGCAATGATGTGGATGGAGCTAGAGAGTACTATGCTAAGTGAAATAAATCGATCAGAGAAAGACAAATAGCACATGATTTCACTCATATATGGATTTTAAGAAACAAAACAAATGAACAAAGGGGAATAAGGAGACAGGCAAACCAAGAAACAGACTCAACTATAGAGAACAAACTGAAGGTTACGAGAGGGGAGGTCAGTGGGGGATAGGTTAAAATAGGTGATGGGTATTAAGGAGGGCACTTGTGATGAGCACTGGGTGTTGTATGTAAGTGATGAATCACCAAATTCTACACCTGTAATTAATATTACACTGTATATTGGCTGGAATTTAAATAAAAATTCAGAAAAAAAAATTTCACCCTAAGTACTACTTATAGAACTGGCTTATTGAACATGTGGGTGAAATGAAGTTTAATACTTCCACTGAAGATGTGTAACCTAAAGACAATTTTATTTTTAGAATCACAAATAGAGACATGGATAGATATCTATCTTTTGTAAAAATCAATTATATGAAAATTAGGACTAATTTACTTAGGCTGACAATTGTCTCATTGTTAACATGGAGAGTAGAATATTTTCTCCTGAATCTTTTTTCTTTCCTCTTTTTATTTCTTCTTTAAGAAAGGCTACACAATATAGAATATTATTTTTTGTACATCTACATAACTATATATATATATATATATGAATGCATTTATTTTCTTTTTTTAAATTTTTTTAAATTTTTATTTTTTATAAACAAATTTTTATCCCCAGGGGTACATGTCTGTGAATCGCCAGGTTTACACACTTCACAGCACTAACCATAGCACATACCCTCCCCAATGTCCATTACCCCACCCACCTTTCCCTCCCCCCTCCCCCCAGCAACCCTCAGTTTGTTTTGTGAGATTAAGAGTCACTTATGGTTTGTCTCCCT
>PISX010024784.1:0-27291 GCA_004024625.1 Mellivora capensis | reverse complement strand
AAAAAAAAAAAAAAAAGATGTTTAAAATGAAATGGATGAAAAGGAGCTGTTTCACAGGCAGATAGAGCCACACCTATAAAGGCCAAATTCTAAAGGGGATAGCGGGTGGTTTGCCCTTAAGAGTCTGGTGACATGGGACCTGTATTTAGTTTGAGTCACCCAGCCAGTTATTTCTATACCTTGGGGCCTTGGTTTTCATTACTCTAAGAATAATAGTATTATACTTCTAAGACTCACTATCCCCACCCTAACCCACTTCTAATATTTTCAAATTTAGGACATACCCTACAGTTGACAACCCCAAAATGTTTGCTTTACCACAGGGCAAGAAAAAATTAAAAAAAATTATTTTATTTTATTCATTTTGACAGACAGAGATCACAAGTAAGCAGAGAGGCAGGCAGAGAGAAAGAGGAGGAAGCAGGCTCCCTGCCGAGCAGAGAGTCCTGGGGCTCGACCCCAGGACCCTGAGATCACAACCCAAGCTGAAGGCAGAGGCTTTAACCCACTGAGCCACCCAGGCGCCCCAGAAAAAAAATTTTTTGATAGCATTATCACTAACTGGATGTACGTAAATTTAGCTTTCTGCAGAAAGAAAATGTTCATTATTAACAATTAGCTTAGTTATTTTCATTGATGGTGCCATGCAGCTGAATTTTAATTTTGAATCCCACAGTGTCAAGTTAGGCCTCTTCCAAAAGGTTACACTATGTTGAAGCATTGAAACAATAGTTATTGTATATATAGGTTAGTTGTCATGCATCAGGAATACAATTAAATGTAGAAATGGCCAACTCTCCTGGTCTGACACAGAAGTTATAAATCTAGAAGAGGTTGGCTTATCCAACTGAACTGTCTGAAGACACTGCCAATAGTTTCCAGTTATCAAAAGAAGGTGGGTAGATTCCAGGGATATGCAATTCAATTCATTAAAAAATATATATTTTATTTATTTATTTAACAGACAGAGATCTCAAGTAGGTAGAGAGGCAGGCAGAGAAAGAGGGGGAAGCAGGCTTCCTACGGAGCAGAGAGCCCGATGCGGGGCTCAATCCCAAGACTCTGGGATCATGACCTGAGCCGAAGGCAGAGGCTTTAACCCACTGAGCCACCCAGGCGCCCCTGCAATTCAATTTAAAAAAGAAACCAATTACCATATGAGTTCACTCATATCTGGAATTTAAGAAACAAAAACAAATAAACAAAGGGAAAAAAATGAGAGAGAGAGAGAGAGAGAGAAAGAGATCAGGAAACAGCTTCTTAATTATAGAGAACAAACTGAGCATTGTTGGGGGGGAGGTGAAATAGGTGATGGGGATTAAGGAGGGCACTTGTCCTGATGAGCACAGAGTGACGTATGGAAGTGCTGAATCACCATATTGTACACCAGAAACCAATATAAGACCTGTGTGTTAACTAATTAGAATAAAAAACCCCACAAAACTTAAGAAAATAAAAAAAGAAACCAAGTTTATAACCAAAGAAGAAACATATATAATGCTTGTATATTCTTTGAAATGTCTCAAAACTATATTGTTAATTTCTAAAAGGTGCTAAAGAGATCAAGATGCAACCACTAGTTATGTAAAACATCCTACCATCAAGCTACACTTAGCCAGATGGTCAAAATGGTTATATAAGACTTTAGGCAGTAGAAGTGAGAAGGCTTACATTTAAACTTTGATTATAGCACTGAAGAATAAAGTGGTACAATTATGATAATAGCCAGCATTTACTGAATGGTTACTATGTGGCACTGTGTTGTGTTCAGAGTTCTTACTTCAGCTTCAGGGCAACTCTATCAGCTTCATTTTACAGTAAGAAAAGATAGGAGGCAAATCCAGAAAGTTTGCCTTCAGGCTCTCGCTCAGAGCCACTATACTGTTACAACAGTTCCTTCCATTTTATGGATATTCTTATGCTTTTTAGGTTGGGATCCATTTAAATAAAATGGATCTATTGTGGGTTTTTTTTTTTTTTTTTTAACAGTCGATGGCATATTAAAATCAGAAGTATGGTAACTACCTGCCTTGTTGGATCAGGTGATGCATATCTTGGAGGGCTCCTAGAACAACTGTGGGCCAGTGGGCTGGGGTTGCAAATAAGGAAGTGAGGCTGATTTTCACAACCCTATCCTCTTTGAACGGGTGAAAGCTACTGAGAGAAAAGTTATCAGTAAGGAGGGCTGTCTTCTGCGGGTTTGAAAGCGTTTCCTCCGCACCAAACGCCCTACTTCGCCTACCTGTCGGAATCCTGATCTTTCCATGCTCGCCCCAAATACCAGCTCCTTCAGGAAGTAGTCTCTTAGTTATATGAGAAGATAAACGTGGGAGAGATTTCCAAGTTAAGAGATGAAGTCAGTAAGTGAAGGAAGGATTTTATCATTAAGGCTGCCCTCACTTCTCTCCCGACCTCAGCTTCTTTAAACGGAAAGGAAGCGGTGGATCAGTTTCTCTCCTCCTTTGATAATTTCTACTCTTCAGATTTCTGCCAAAGCTGTAGGAGTCCTCAGACCTGCAGGCGGCGGCTCCTCCGCGTTGGCAGCTCGGCAAGGCGGGGCTGAGAAGAGGCGGGGGCTCCGAGGGAAGCGCGGCGCTCAGCCACGTGACTTCCTTCCCAAGGAGCCTCAGCTGCCGGCCTCCCAGCAACCGGCGCGTCCCGCCTAACGACTCCTGCGCATCCCGGTTGGCCCTCGGGGACGGCGGTGGCAAGGCGGCACCCACGGTCGCGCTGCTCATTGGCTCGAACTACCGTCGCTCAGATGCGTTGCCGGAGCGCCGGCGGGCGGTGCTGCCGGAAGCCCCTCCCACCGGCCGCCGGGGTCGTGGCTGGCTGGAGGAGGTTGTCACTCCGGGGCGGTTTCCCTGTGGCGGGCGCACGGTTGAGGGCGGGAGGAAGAGGGGCCGGACCGGGGCCTGACGAGCCGCCGTCGCTGCCACCGTCTTCGCGGCTGCTATGACCAGCGGGCAAGGCGCCCTCCGCAGCTTCGCGCAGCGCTAGTCGCGGCCGTGCGCCCGCCGTCGCTGTCTGGGTCCCCGGCGCAGCCGCTCCCGCGACTCTCTCGGCTCTTCCAGCGCCGCCTTCGAGGCGAGGCGGAGGCAGGATGAAGATGACGGTGGATTTCGAAGAGTGTCTGAAGGACTCGCCCCGCTTCAGGTAACCAGCGAGGGCGCCGGACTGCCGTCAGCCCCGGGCGGCCCGTCCCGGGGGTGGGGGCGTGAAAGCCGGCCCTCTGAGCGCGCCGAGGGCCCGGCGGTCCGCGTCTTCCGACGAGGCCAGCGGCCGTTGTCGCAGCTCCGGACCCGGCCAGGGCACTGCAGCCCCGACCGACTCTTGCTGAGGGCTGAAGCTGGGCCGAGGAGGTCCTCTTCTCGCTTCCTCGCTCTCTGCCCGGGGAGGAGCGCTCGGGAGGCCGGGAGCACCCGTCCGCTTCGAGGAACCAGGGTGCAGCCGCGTCCCCGGAGAGTCGTGCCCTTTGCGGGCGCGCGCTCTCGTCCCCTTCCTCTGGCTGCTCCTTGCCCCTTCCTTCCGCTCCTTCCCGTTTCCACTCGCACCCCACCCCCTCCTTGAGGACCTTGCAGGGCACCCTCTTGCAGTTCACTTAGTTCCTCTTTGCGCTTTTCCGCTCCCCTTACCCCGGGGAGGAAGGAGTGGGGCGACCTGGGGCTGCTGCCGCCTGCGTGTCCGCTGCCCGGGGCGGGGGCGCTCAGGGAGACGCTGGCGGTTGGCTTGCCCCCGGAGTCGCGGTGGGGAGTGCTTTGACCAAGCGCGTTCTATCCACCCTGGTCCGAGACTGTCTGCTTTTCTTTCCACTTGAGCTGTCCCCGCTGTGGAGAGGTTCGGGGCTGAGCGGTGAGGACTAGGAGAAACTGTGCATTTCTGTTTTGAGAACGGAAGTAGGAGGGCCCTGAAGATTGCATGTCTGTTCCTCTTGCAGCAGCGTCGGCCCGGGAGCGCGCCGATCACGGTCGGACGCTCCCAGTGGATCTGTCACCGAAACTGACGTGGTGGCCCTCGGATCCACAGGAGCTGGCCTCCCTCCCCTGTGAGAGGCGGCGCTCCTGCGGGTGTCTAGAGGACTTGCTCTTTACGTTTCAGGCATCTTGGGAAACTCCTGAATTGTTTTTGGAGAATAGTTTTGATAGGTTGTGTTGTACGGTGCACGTATAGGGCTGTCCTTAGGCCTTAAAAAAATAAGGCCTTATGACTGGCGTTAGATAATGACATTTCTTGAAAGCTTTTCCCTGACATTGGTGTGTATTTGCCTGCTGATCTCTAGGCCAAGCCTGAGTTGTAAATTCTTGCATCCTTCTCTGGGGAACTAACTGTTCTCATTCTTATCACTGATTTCCCATTCTCTTTCCACTGACAAGAAAAGAATTGTAAAACCGAGGAACTCCTACTTCTAAGAGAAAGTTTAAGAACTTTTTTTTTTGGTTTTGTTTTGACTTTTTCTTTTTTTTTTTTTTTTTGAGGAGGGTGTTAATTTTATTTGGAGCTTAGGACTGTTGCTTGTAAAAGGCTGCGTCTCGTTTAACTGGTGTTGTTGGTATTAGTTTTTGAAAGTTTTGTGTTGGGTGTGAATTAAAAGGACCCTGAGGGGACACACATGACTTGCTTAGGACAGCTTTGCAGGTTAGAGTCCAGACTATGTGGCAAATGAAGTGATTTTTAAAGTGTACCTCAGAAAATTCTGCTTTTTGTGAATTTTTATTTATGTGACTTGGCTGTTGGTTTTTTTGAATGAAATAACACAGCATTTTCCCCTCTAGAGAATTCTAGGCTTCTGTTAATTTGCTTCACATTTTAAGTTTGATTCTTTAAAAAATCAAGTTGAGGGAAGTGATAAGGAAATACTTGTAACCACTGGTGTTCACAACCACGTGATGTCTTTGTTTTTGAAAGAAAGGAATCATTGAATGTAAAATAAGAGGGAAAGATACTGATTAAGTTGTATGGAATATTATAGTGAACTTTGTTAAACTTGAATATAATATCTATTCTATTTTAATTCAATATTAGAGATTTTTCAAAGAGTTGCTTCCGGGGGCGCCTGGGTGGCTCAGTGGGTTAAGCCTCTGCCTTCGGCTCAGGTCACGATCCCCCGGTCCTGGCATCGAGCCCCACATCGGGCTCTCTGCTCTGCGGGGAACCTGCTTCCTCCTCTCTCTCTGCCTGCCTCTCCCCCAACTTGAGATCTCTGTCTGTCAAATAAATAAATAAAATCTTAAAAAAAATTAAAAAAAAAAAAGTTGCTTCCAGTTATTCCAGTTGCTTCTAATTATTGTTGGCTGCAAGTTGGGAAGAGAAATCAAGATTCAAAGAACTCCCAATATCTGGTATACATTTTTGGAACTAGATTTGTAATAGATGGAAGTATGCCAAGAAATAAAAGTCTCATCGCTCATATTCCTAATTTTTCCAGTCTTTCTATAACCCCATTACTGTGTAAGTTTGTATAGCATTTGAAAATAATATTTTAGAATTCTTTTATCCATATGCTTTATGTATAAGAGAAACTTGACTTTTAAGAGTATCTGCATTTTGTGAGTGATATATTGAAACTTTCATATTAGAAGAGAAAATTTGTGAGGGGCGAGCTTGTTATTTATTTATTTTTTTTAAAATCTTTTTTTTTTAAGATTTTACTTATTTGAGAGAGAAAATGAGTGGGGGATGAGGGAGAAGCTCCCTGCTGAGCAGGGGGAACTCCCCCCTCCCCCGCTCTGCTGCAGACACTTAACTGACTGAGACACCCAGGTTCCCTGTTTTTGCTTTTTGATAGCAAGGCAGCTGCACTATTTTTGTAGTGTTCTGATCTGTTGTGTCTTACTTTTATTTTCCTCTATAAATGATTCTTAAGGCATTTAAGTCTGGCATGGGGGCATAACTGCCTTGGGTGCTGTAGAATTGATGCAGAAGGTAGATCTTGCTGAAGAAAAATTTCAGCAGTGTTCAAGTTCTAAACATTAATTTGCCTGCTAAGTTGATAAGGAAAATAGGAGAGGGATTGGTTGAAATAGGGAGAGAAGGATGTTGCTATTGCAACATTGTCTTTAGTAATAAAACCAATGGTTACTCTTACTTCCAATGAACATTTTTTTGTTTGTTTTGTCTTTAGATTGGAAGGCACATTTCATTGTGTAATTTTGTGTAACTAAAAATTCCCTTTATAGTTTTTTAAAAACCAGTCTAAAGGTCAAAATCTCATTCATCTAAAAATCTACAAGAAAGTACATGTGTCTAAGCATACTTTATTTTTAAGTGGGAATTTTCCGTTTTGACCAACATATTTTGGAGAACTTTGAATTTGTTTGAATTCTAAGTTAATTATGTAGTTGGTCTTCAGAATTTTATAAAATTTTCAAAAAATTGTGCTTTTCCTTTATTTAATCATACTATGGTTCATGCAGGAAGTGAATATTTTGTTTGAAACAAAAAGTTGAATTAATTTGCACTTTCTGAATTGTGAAACAGTTTTTCTCTAAGCAGTTTTCAAAAATAGAAATATTGGCATTAACAAGTCTTCAAAACTTCAGTCTTTACCTGATACACATTTATGTTTTATCCTTAACAGTGTTTACTGTGTACCATTCTGAAGGTTTTTTATTTGTAGATTCTGCTTCAGATTTGATACTTATTGGAGAACTTAGGAAAAAAATCTTAGAAAAGATATTTTGGGGAGAAAGGTTTTAATGGGTGAAAGACATGACATAAGATGTAGCTATCTAACTATATCTGTATTGATTATGTTTTGCTCTTAAACGGGTGCCAGTCCTGGCTGTATTGCCACTTTATCTTCCATCTTTACATGGCAAACATAGTGGGCGAGGGATGTGGGGAAGTGTGTTTTCACTTATTATGAAGTAGTTTTTATAATTATAAAAGTATTATTATAATTATATAGTAGTTTTATCATGAACCAAAATACAGGAATCCTGCTATTCCTGATTGTAGCTTGTAATTCCTCATTTAATGTAATAATGTAATGTAATACCAACTTAAGTTGAAATAAGAACAAGCTTCCATCATGTGGCAAACAGATTTCATACTAGATGCTTTTATAGCTATCCTCATTTAACATTAAAATACATTGTGAGGTAGGAATTATCTTCATTTTTAAAATTAAAAAAATCTCAAGCCTGATATTTTGAGAAGTCAAGTTCACTTAAAAAAAAAAAAAGATTTTGTTTATCTATTTGAGAGTGAGTGACTGAGCGAGCAAGCACAGGCAGGGGGTGGGAGTGGGGGATGGGAGGTGGGAGGACACAGAGGGAGAAGCAGACTCCTTGCTGAGCAGGGAGCCCCATTATGACCTGAACCAAAGGCAGACCCTTAACCCACTGAGCCACCCAGGTGCCCCTAAATTTCACTTTTTAAATGGGGGACTTTCAAATGGTGGACCTGGAAGTGAATTCACTTTTTAATGCTATCTCTCAAGCCATAGGCTTTAGTTGCAGTAATTAAATTTGCATTAAGTCTGTTTATGGTGCTTTTTTTTTTTTTTTTGATCATACAGAAATTTAAAAACGGGTTTTTGTGTATTACCTAGAAAAGTTCCTCTATCCTATTTTTACTTATAGGATATTTTTCTGTCATTTCATAGTAATTTTTAGTTTCATGTAGTGTGACTAGATTTTAGTTTTGAGAATCTAATTTTGTTTTCTTCCTAATGGAAGTCACTTATCCTAACACCTTTTACTGAATAATTAATCTTCTCCCCATTGATTTAATATTATACATCTATACCTATGTGGATATTTTTCTGTATTCTACTCTTTTTCACTAGTGTATTTGTCTGTTTGTCAAATACCATTAATATTAGTTATAATAATTTTCATAATGAGTCTGTCTTGGTATCTTGTGGGATAAGTTTTCCCTTTTTTTTTTTCTCCAAAAATTTAATGGCTATTCTTATATATTTTGTCTTTATAATACTTTCTTCAATTTCAGAAAAGGGTATGCCTTTTTAATGTATTTTCCCCTTATTTCTTTAAAACTTTTTCTTATATAAAATTTCAGTGATGATCCAACTATACACTGTTTACAAGAAACATACTTTACTTTTATTTTTTAAATAACCATTTATTTTTATTTATTTATTTTTAATTAATCTCCATACCCAGTGTGGGGCTTGAACTCATGTAGGAAACATACTTTAGATTCAGAGACACAAATAGGTTGAAAGTAAAAGGATAAAAAGGATAAATCATGTGAACAGTACCCAGAAGAGTGCTGCAATGACTCTACTAATATCAGCTGAAATAGACCTTAAGACAAAAATTACTAGAGACAGAGGACATTTTTTTTTTTTAAAGATTTTATTTATTTATTTGTCAGAAAGAGAGAGAGTGAGCACGGGCAGACAGAGTGGCAGGCAGAGACAGAGAGAGAAGCAGGCTCCCTGCTGAGCAAGGAGCCCGATGTGGGACTCTATCCCAGGACGCTGGGATCATGACCTTAGCCGAAGGCAGCCGCTCAACCAACTGAGCCACCCAGGCGTCCCACAAAGGACATTTTATAATAATAAATAGGTCAGTCCATCAGGAAGACATAATACCTACAAATACGCAGTTAGGAGAGCCGCAAAATACATATGGCAAAACTGATAGAATTGAAGGAGGAGATAGGCAGTTCAGTAATAAGAATTGAAGACATAAATACTTTCAGTAATGGGTAGAACAACTAGGCAGAAGGTCAGCAAGGAAATAGATGTGAACAACTCTATAAAACACAGGATAGGGCACCTGGGTGGCTCAAGTCAGTTAAGCATCTGCCTTTGGCTCAGATCATGAGCCCAGGGTCCTGAGGTAGAGCCCCATATTGGGATCCCTTATCAATGGGGAGCCTGCTTCTCCCTCTCCCTCTCCCTGTTTGTGCTCTCTCTTCTCTCTTTCTCAAAAAACAAAACAAAAAAACCAGACAAAACAAAACAAACCCAACAAGATAATGATAGATACATAATAAATAATAGGTAATAGGTATAATCATAACAGATATAATCTATAGAACATGTCACACAACAAAAGTGAATTCACATTCTTCTCAAGTGCATGTGAAACATATAGCGTAGACTATATGTTAGGCTACTAAAAAAGTTTCAGTAAATTAGAATGGCTTTAAACCATGCAAAATACATTCTTTGACCACCATGAAATGAAATTAGAAATGAGTAACAGAAGAAAAATCCAAAAAATTCACAAACATGTGGAAATTAAGTAACGTACTCTAAAATAACCAGTGGATCCAAGAAGAAATCATAAAGGAAATTAGGAAATACTTTCAGACCAATGAAAACAAAATCACATACCAAAATTTATGGGATGCAGCTAAAGCAGTGCCTAGAGGGACATTTATATCGGCAAAGACCTATGTTAAAATCATCTCAAATCATGATCAAACCCATATATCTTAAACTAGAAAAAGGAACTAGCAAACTGATTGTAAAACAGGAAGAGGGAGGAAATAAAAAAGACTCGAGCAGAAATAAAATAGAGAATGAAACAGTAGGAAAAGTCATGAAACCCAAAGTTAGTTTTTCAAAAAGATCCATAAAATTGGCAAGGCTTTATGTAGTCTGACCAAGAAAGAAAAGAAGACTCAAGAATGAAAGGGAGAACACTGCTATTGTCCTACAGAAATACAAAGGGTTATAAGAGAATACTGTGAATAATTCTATGACAATAAGCTAGATGAAATGGATATATTCCTAGAAAGATACAATCTATCTATTGAAACCAACTCAAGAAGAAATAGAAAATTTGAATAGACCTTACAAAAAAAAAGACAAAATCAGAGAATGAACAAACCATAGGAAACCCTTAATGATAGGAAACAAACTGAGGGTTGCAGGAGGGAGGGGGGTGGGAGGATGGGGTAGCTGTGTGATGGACATTGAGGAGGGAATGTGATGTAATGAGCACTGGCTATTGTATGAGATTTGATGAATCACTCAACTCTACCCTGAAACTAATAATACACTATATGTTAATTGAATTTAAATTAAAAAAATATTTTTTAAATGGAAAAAGGAAAAAAAAAAGAAAGTCGTAAGGGGCCAGCCTCACATTGGCCTACCAGATAAAAGATAGTTGTGATCTCTTCCAGACACCAGATTGCTACTTCAACTGCAATCAGCCACAGGTAACAAAAGTAAAAGGACAAATTGACACAAACCTAGTAATGCTACAGGGGAAAAAAATGTGTGCCGGTTATAGTGGGTAATCAGCATATATAATGTTTCTATAGAGTGATCAAAATGCCATCATCACTGTTTGGGGATTACAAGATATATTGAGTAACAAAATGGGTTTCACACATATATGAGGGAGGAGTATGAATTCTTCTTAAAGAAGAAAATATCTATTTCCACAATTATAACCCATTATTCTTGATAACCTGTTCTCTAGTTAGAGGGGAGTCTCTCTGATTGTGATAATTCATTGTGAAATCAGTAGTCTCTTTATATTTTGAAGGAAAAATAATAAAAGATTGCATTAAATAGCATTAAGGACCTTCTTAGTCTTGAAAAAATACGACCTCATATAAAAGTGGATACTGGGGTAATTTGGAAAAAAGAAATATTGGATTAATAATCAAAAAGCTTCCTCTGGGGTGCCTGGGGTGGCTCATTCCATTCAGTATCTGACTCTTGGTGTTGGCTCAGGTCTTGATCTTGGGGGTGTGGGTTCAGGTCTCATGTTGGATTCACACTGGGTGTGGAGCCTACTTTAAAAAAAAGAAAAAAAAAAAGTTTCTCCAAAGGGAAAACCCAGGGCAAGATGGCTTTACCAGTGAATTTTTCCAGGTGCTTAAAGATGAATAACAATAATCCTTTACAAATTTTTCCATGAATAGAAGAGGTATCACTGAGTCATTCTGTGAGGCTAGTATTAAACCCTGCTACCAAAGCCAAAGATATCACAAGGAAACAACAGACTGATATCCCTTATAAATACATGAAAATCCTTAACAAAATATTAGCAAACCAAATATAGCAACATATAAAAAGGATCGTACATCATGACCAAGTGGGATTTATCCAGGAATGCAAAAGTCAATGGATATAGAATAAAGGACAAAAATTATATAATCATCTTAATAGATAACAGAAAAAAACATTTAGCAATACACCACACTTTTGTGGTGAAAATACTCAATAAAGTAGGGAATATGGTACTTAATGTGGTAAAGAGCATCTGTGAAACATTCCTAGCTAACATCATACTTAAAGGTGAAAGACTAAAAGCTTTCCTTTATGACCACGAATAAAAGTTCACTCTCTCCACTTCTAGTCCATGATGTAGGGGGGTTATAGCCAGAGTATTTGGCAGGAAAGAAAAATAAAAGGCATCCATATAAAGTATGGTACTATAACTATTTCTACTTTCAGATTATGTTATCTTGTATATAGAAAATCTTAAGGAATCCACCAAAATCAGCCGGAACTAATAAGTTAAGCAAGCCAGCAGGATGTAAGGTCAGTATACAACAATCACTTTTATTTCTATGTACTAGCAATGAAAATCATTCCATTGAACAGTGGCATTAAGAAAGAATAAAATACATAGACATAAATTTATCCACAGAAGTACAAGACTGTACACTGAAAACTATGTAACATTACTTGAAAGAAATTAAAGACCTAAATTAATGGAAAGATATTCCATGTTCATGGATCAGAAGACTTGAGATTATAATATTCCGCAAATCCTATGCTCCTATAGACCAAAGGCAACTCGTATCAAAATTTCCACCTAATTTCTTTGAGGACTCCAAGCTGATCCTAAAATTCATATGAAAATACAAGTGACCCAGAATAGCCAAAACAATTTGGAAAAAGAACAAATTTGGAGGGTACACTTCCCAATTTAAAAATACTACAAAGCTATGTAATCAAGACAGTGTGGTATTGGCACTAAAGCAGGATGTATAGATCAATGGAATAGAGAATCCAGAAACCCTTACATTTATGATAGATCAGGTTTTGACAAGGGTTCCAGTACAATCAATGGAGAAGGAATAGCCTTTTAACAAATGGTGCTGAAGCAACAGGACATCCACATGTAAAAGAATGAAGTTAGACTCCTGTATCACATCCTATGTGAACATTAGGTCAAAATGGGTCCTAGACCTAAATGTAAGAGCGAAAACTATACAGTTCTTAGAAGAATTATGTTTAGAAGAAAACTTAAATCTCTGTACCCAAAAGATTTACTTGAATTACCTTGTATCCAAAAGATTTACCTTGAATTAGGCAGTGATTTTTTAATTAATTAGTTAATTAATTTTTAAAGACTTTGTCAGAGAGAGAGAGAGAGGGAGAACACAAGCAGATAGAGCAGCAGGCGGAGGCAGAGAGAGAGAAGCAGGCTCCCTGCTGAGCAAGGAGCCTGATGCTGGACTCAATCCCAGCACCCTGGGATCATGACCTGAGCCGAAAGGCAGATGCTTAACCAACTGAGCCACCCAGGTGTCCCCGGCAGTGATTTTTTTTAGATACAATGCCTAAAGTACAATCAACTAAAGAAAAAATTGGCAAATTAGATTTTATCAAAATTAAAACTTTTATACTTCAAAGAAATCAAGAATGTGAAAAGACAATCTACAGAATGGTAGGAAATATTTGCAAATTATGTAAGGGATTTGTATCCAAAGAATATAAAGAACTCTACAACTTAACAATAAAAGAGCAAATAATCCAGTTTAAAAATGGGCAAAAGATTTGAATACACATTTCTCCAAAGAAGATATACAAATGTTCAATAAGCACATGAAAGCTGCTAAAGGTCATTGTTCAGCATATATTCAGTAACCATCTTGGAATTTTGTATTCTGAATCTTTTGGCTTCAAATTGGCTTTACCAGTGTACTTTGAAGACTTAGGTTTTGGGGGTACCTGGATCAGTGAGTTAAAGCCCTCTGCCTTCTGCTCAGATCATGATCAGGGTCCTGGGATCAATCCCTGCATTGGGCTCTCTGCTCAGCAGGGAGCCTGCTTCTCCCCCACCCCCTGACCCTGTCTCTGCCTGCCTTTCTGCCTACTTGTGATCTCTCTCTCTTGTGTCAAGTAAATAAATAAAATCTTAAAAAAAAGACTTAGTTTTTAGCTTTTTCTGGTCTAAGTGAGTTCCTGTTCTTTTACCTTTCAGTTTCCAGAGTTGTGTTGCTACTCTTAGTGCTTCTCTTCTTTGTCTTTGTGGATTAGTGCTTTAAAAAATTTTTTTTCTGTCATTTTAATTGGATTTTTTGGAGAAAATGGAGGTAAAGGGGTACAGCTAACTGGCAGTGTTTAACTGGAATTTCTGGTGATGTTGGTAGGCAAAGCATAATTATACTGGAGAACATTCTTTTAGGGTAGTGAATGTGGACCAAGTATACAACCTCTGAAGGCAGATGACCTGTTTGACTTCTCTCTTTTTCACTTATTGGTAGTGAAACCTTTGGGCAGATTTCTGAATTTTTCCCAGGCTCAATGAATGAGAACAATACTGCCTTTCATGGAAGTAGATAGGGAGCAACTCAGTTAAGCGGCTGCGGCTGCCTTCAGCTCGGGTCATGATCCTGGTGAGCCCTGCATCGGGCTCTCTGCTCAGCGGGGAGTCTGCTTCTCCCTCTCCCTCTGCCTGCTGCTCTGCCTACTTGTGCTCTCTATCTGTCAAATAAATAAATTTAAAAAATGCTAATTCCCTTTCCTCTTACTCTTGTATCCTTGAAGAGAAGTTTGGATGATTTAGTTAAAGAAGCTGGCTTTCCCATGTGGAAGTAAGCCAATAGTTTAGAATGCATGAAGGATTAGGCATGTTACTTATATATATGAAAATCTTCTATGTGGATTAAGAATATAAACAGATGGGCAAACTTCACTTAACTTTATAGAAGGAGAGCAGTAAAGGTCTTGAAAAAGAGCCAATTACAGATTTTATGTTTTGAGTATTTAAGAAGGTAGAGTGAGCAAAAGAAGAGGAGGAAAAAAACAACAAAATGGAGGACACAATACCTTAAAGATTTATATCTGAAGTGATGTCAGAGCAAAGGTAAGTAAACTGAGAGGTTATGGAAGAAAACTTGTGTGAGGAAATATATATGTATTTGGGATTACATGAAGTTTCTTTCCTTTGAATTGTATCTCTAGAAGGATCTGGAAGTTAGATGAGAAGAAATGTGAGTTAAATGAGTGTGTCGTTATGTCTATTCCAGAGATGAAGAAATTAAAGAGTTGACTTGATTGTAATCTTGTAGTAATTTGTATCTTAAGTAAGTCAAGTGGGTGCCTGGCTGGCTCAGTCCCTGGAGCATGTGACTCTTGATCTCAGGGTTGTAAGTTCCAGCCGCACACTGGGTGTAGAGATTACTTAAAAAAACTTTAGGGGCACCTGAGTGGCTCGGTTGAGCGTGTGCCTTCTGCTTGGGTCATGACCTTGGGGTCCTGGGATTGAGTCCTGCATCGGTGTCCCTGGTCAGCAGAGACCCTGCTTCACCCTCTTCCTCTGCCTGCTGTTCCCCTTGCGTGTGTTCCCTCTTTTTCTAATAAATAAATAGTCTTAAAAAATTTTTAAGTCAGAATTCTTTTTTTTTTTTTTTTTTAATAAAAGATTTTATTTATTTATTTGTCAGAGAGAGAGCGAGCAAGCACAGGCAGACAGAGTGGCAGGCAGAGGGAGAAGCAGGTTCCCCGCCAAGCAAGGAGCCCCATGTGGGACTCAATCCCAGGACGCCAGGATCGTGACCTGAGCCGAAGGCAGCTGCTTAACCAACTGAGCCACCCAGGCATTCCAAGTCAGAATTCTTTAATGAAATATAGTCAGTTTTCCCTTTACAATTTTTATATTTTCCATGATGCCCCGACATACTCAAATTTAAATATTAAAATTTTCACTGCTAAAAAGTACAGTGCAGTATTAAAGTATAAAACATGTTTAATGCTTTAATTAAACATGTTTAATCCAAGGCAAGCCGTGGAAAGGGTCACTCAGATGATTAATATCAAGGATTTAGCTTTGTATGTATTTAAAGTCACTTTTATTTATTTATTTTTTTAAAATTATTTATTTATTTTGACAGTGAGAGATCACAAGTAGGCAGAGAGGCAGGCAGAGAGAGAAGGGGAAGCAGGCTCCCCCCTGATCAGAGAGCCCGATGCTGGGCCTGATCCCAGGACCCTGAGACCATGACCCTAGCTGAAGGCAGAGGCTTTAACCCACTGAGCCACCCAGGTGCCCCTAAAGTCAATTTTAGATAAGATGTGTGCAAAGCATGTATACTTTTTAAATTGACTTATACAAAATTAAAGTTGATGGAACTAACCATTTTTTGGAGGGGGTGGGGACTAACTGTTTTAATTTTTGTAGTTCTAGCCAGAAATATATTCATCTTTGGATGCCTGGGTGGCTTAGTCAGTTGAGCATCTGCCTTTGGCTCAGGTCATGATTCTAGGACCCTGGAATCAAGTCCCATGTCAGGCTCCTTGCTCTCTGGGGAGCCTGCTTCTCTGCCTGCCACTCCCCCTGCTTGTGCTCTTTATCTCTGACAAATAAATAAATAAAATCTTTAAAAAGAAATCTAAAAAAAAAAAAAGAAACATGGTCATTTTTAAATAAGCAAAACACCCTATTGACCTTTAAAAAAAAAAGATTCTTGTTACTGTGTTGTTTTATTTGATTCCCCATTTTTTGCTCATTGAGAAGCTTTATAGTAAGTTAAAAATCCATCTCTTTGGACATTTCCCCCTCCTTTGGATTTGATGTATTACACTAATATAATAATAAAGAGATTAGGTTTTAGTGGTTATTGTCAGGTAATTGTTTTATATGGATAAAAAGATACTTCCTAATACATTTATCATTTAATCTGAAGTGTCCTTTGGTATTTCTTTTAGGGCTTATCTGCTGCCTAAGAAGCATCTCAGTTTTTGTCCGAAAATACCTTTGTTTTTCTTTGATGTTGGAAGGCTCTTTTCCCAAAACATGGCATAGTAGGTTATCTTTTTTTTCTTTTTTTAAAGCACAATGTCATTTCATTGTCTTTTGTTTGCTTTTTATGTCTTTATCATTTGTTACAAGTTTTATTAGTCTTATTGTTGCTCTTTTGAGGATAATGTATCTTCTTTCTCTGCTTTTTTTTTTTTTTAAATTGGTGAGGGAGAAAGAGGGAGGAAGTGTTGGGCAGAAGGAAAGGGAGAAAATCTCAAGCAGGCTCCACACCCAGTGCAGAGCCCACTGTGGGGCTTGATCCATGACCCTGAGATCATGACTGGGGCTGAAATCAAGAGTCGGATGGTTAACCAACTGAGCCACCCAGGCACACCTCCTCTGCTTTTTTTTTTTTTTTTTTAAGATTTTTTTTTTTTTCTTACTGTTTTTTAGCAGTTTTACTATTCTATGTGTAAGTGTGGTTTCTGTTTTATTCATCCTGCTTGGGGACTGCAGAGTTTCTTTAGTACATGGGGTTTGTAGGGCATGTCTTTCATCAATTTGTAAAATTCCTGGCTGTTATTTCTTTGAATATTGAGATTCAGTATTCAATATTCAATATTGCCTCTGCTTTGCTTTTTTATCTCCTTTTGGCACTCATTACACATATATTAGAATCTTTTGTTGTGTCCTATATGTCTCATTCTTTTTTGAAATGATGAACTTCACAGAAAAGTAGAATATTATCTCTTGATCTGTATTCCTATTTATTAAGCTCATTTTCTACTGTGTATAATCTCCTGTGAAACTTATCCATGGAGTTCCTCAATTGTGTTTTTCTCTTTGGAACTTTTATTTATTTAAAAAAAATATTTATTTATTTGAGAGAGACACAGAGAGAGAATGCACACAAGCAGGGGGGAGGGCAGAGGGAGAGGCAGGCTCCCTATTGAGCAGGGAGCCCAATGCGGTATTCGATCCCAGAGCCCTGAGATCATGACCAGAGCTGAAGGCAGACGCTTAACGACTGAGCCACCCAGGCGTCCCTTTGGTTTTGTTTTTTATAGATTCTATTTCTTTGGTGAAAATTGCCGCCTTTGTATTTGTTTCTTGCATATTTTTCTCTAGTTTCATGAACATATTATTATCACTTTTAAGTCTGTATTTAATGAAACCAATATTTAGATCATCTGTGTGTCTATTTGTCTTTTATTCATTCATTCTCCTCCTGTTCCTTCTCTTCTTCACTTCTTTTAGTGGGCAAGAATTTTTTTTTTTTTTAATTTATTTATTGGTCAGAGAGAGAGGGAGAGAGAGCGAGTGAGCACAGGCAGACAGAGAGGCAGGCAGAGGCAGAGGGAGAAGCAGGCTCCCCGCCGAGCAAGGAGCCCGATGTGGGACTTGATCCCAGGACGCTGGGATCATGACCTGAGCCGAAGGCAGCCGCTTAACCAACTGAGCCACCCAGGCATCCCTGGGCAAGAATTTTTTATTTAATGCTATACACTGTGTATGAAAAATTATAGATGCTCTGGGTGATGTTATCGTTCTCTCAAGAGGATTCACTCTTTCCTTTGTTAAGTAGATGGAGTTGCAGATGATCATTTTAGTCCAATCATAGAATAAGCTTTATTGGTTTTCTATTGCTGCTATAACAAATTATTCCAAACTTAGTGGCCTAGAACAACACAAATTCATTATCTTATAGTTCGTTTCAACACAGGTCTCACTTGGCTGAAATCAAGGTGTTGGCAGGACTACATGCCTTTCTAGAAGGTCTAGAAGAGAATATTTTTTTACCTTTTCCGTTATCAAGAGGCTGCCCACATTACGTGGCTAATGACACCCTTCTGGCTTCAGAGTCAGCAGTTACCGGGGCACTTTCTGTTCTGCCTCCCTCTTTCACTTATAAAGACCCTTGTGGTAATACTGGCCTACTTAGATATTTCCAGCATAATCTCCCCATCCCAAGTTAGATGATGATCAACCTTAATTCTATGTGCTGCCTGAATTCACCTTTGTAGTGTAACCTAACATATTTATAGTTTCGGGGATTAGGATATTGACATGCTTAGGGGACCATTATTCCATCTCTCACAGTTCCTCCCTCTGGCTCCCAAAGATTCACTTCTGTCCTACATGCAAAATATATTCACCCCATCCCAGCATCCCCGAAAGTCTCAACCCATGTTGCAATTTATGTCACCTTCTTATAATCATATTGCAAATTTTTGTCAGTTTTGGTAGTTTTTTATTTAGTGGTATGTTGTAAATTTTCTGTATTACAGGAAGATTTTATGATTAAAAATGGTCGTATTATGTTTCATCAAGATATTATAGCATAATACTTAAATATTTATACCTGTTTTGAATGTGTTGGTCCCCTACTTTTCTGGGTTATAGATAATATGATAGTTAATAATCTCATGTTACTTTCTTTTTTGATGAGTGTAGGCAGATTATTTTATAGAATATCCCACATTCTGAGTTTGTCTAATTGTTTACTCTGAGAAGATTCCATTTAAACAGTTTTGGCAAGAATACTCACAGGTGATGTATTATTTTCATCAGGAGGCCAGTGATGTTCGGTTGTCTTCTTGTTGGCGTTGCTAATTTGGGTCACTGGTACCAGGGGTGGGGGACCAAAGGGAGCAGGAGGATTATAGATCAAAGAGCTTGAGGTGGGAAAGAGCTTGCTCTCCAAGGAGCAAAAACGCCAGTGTGGGTTGGAGCCAAGTGAGCAGGGGGAATAAGGTAGGAGCTAAGTTCAGAGAGAGAGAGCAGGGACCAGATCAAGTTAGGCCTTGTAAGTCATCCATAAAAAGAAGTTTGGATTTTATGATTAGTGCAATAGGAAGTTATTAGACAGCTTTTAGCAATGGTGAGCAATTATAAGGCTTAAAATTTAAAAAAATATTTTGTCTACTATTTAGAAAGTGAGTTGTAGAGGGGCAAAAGTGAATATAAAGAGACCAGTTGGGGCGCCTGGGTGGCTCAGTGGGTTAAAGCCTCTGCCTTCGGCTCGGGTCATGGTCCCAGGGTCCTGGGATCGAGCCCCGCATCGGGCCCTCTGCTCAGCAGAGCCTGCTTCCTCCTCTCTCTCTGCCTGCCTCTCTGCCTACTTGTGATCTCTGTCTGTCAAATACATAAATAAATCTTAAAAAAAAAAGAGACCAGTTAAGGAAGCCATTGTAGGAAACTAGTTATCAGGCTAGGCCAGGCAAGAGATGATTTGGTAGAGAATGGACAATTTTTGTGATAGAATCAGTAAGAATTGCTGTTGAGGGCATCTGGGTGCCTCAGTTGGTCAAACGACTGCCTTTGGCTCAGGTCATGATCCTGGGGTCCTGTGATCAAGTCCCACATCGGGCTTCCCCTGCTCTGCAGGAAGCTTGCTTCTCCCTTTCTGTCTGCCTGCCAGTCCCCCTGCTTGTGTGTGTGTGCTCTCTCTGTCTGTCAAGTAAATAAATAAAAACCTTAAAAAAATTGCTATTGAATTGTTTGTAGGGAATACGAAGAATAAAAATAACATTTTTGGCTTTAGTGATTGGGTGGATTGAGGTATTGCTTACTGATAAGGGGAAGGCAAGGGAAGAACAGGTTTTGTGTAAAAAAAGAAAATCAAGAATTTAATTTTTGTACTTGTTGAGTTTGAGATAGACACCCAAGTGGAGCTGTTAAGTAGAATCAGCACTTCTGCGTAGCCTTTTGTAATTTTTTTTTTTTTTTTTTTTTTTGCCTTTTGTAATTTTAATTTACAAACTGATATGGTTACATCTCACAGTCCTTTTTAGACGGTACGTAAACTCTCTGGTGATAGAGCCTATAGTGTCATTGTATATCCTCTCGCTCAGCATAATTCCTTGCACACAATAGTTAGGCTACAGACTTTCATTGTCAAAAATTAGTTTCATAAAATAATCATAGTCTTCATTTTTACATAACATACTCCAGTTTTTATTTTAGGACTTTTTCTGTTATTGTACTATTGATGAATTGCAAAAATATGAGTAATATATGAATTGTTGAAATTTTCTTTTCCAGTGCTGTAATTAAGTCAAACCAAAATCTTTAGGCTCTCTTGGGTAGTTGTCATAGTACTTGAGAGACTCTGACTAGTCTCTTTCTAGGCTACTGACATATTTATATGTGGGGTTTCTAGGGAAATATATTTAACGAACTGAACTTTTCGGAGAATTAAGGCTTGTTGCATTTGTATAGAAGATTTAGTAAGTGTCATATCCTGTCACATTGATAAACTCTTAATTTTTCAGTTGACTGTCTACTTATAAAATCTGTCTTTTTGAAACTGTTGTCCCTGGATCACATGAATCAGAATGAGATACCTGAAAAAAAAAATGTAACTAAAGCTCCTTAAAAGTTGTAAAAGACTATAAAAAAGTTAAGCTTATAGCAATTGAGAAATCACTGGAATAAGTGTATCCCTCTAAGGTAGCTTTTGAAGTACATGCTTATTTGGAATAAACGATCTTAACATTTTTATCAGTGGTTACTTTATTTTCACAAAATTTTCGTGAGGAAAGAACCTGTTCAGATGCCATCACACTCTGCAGGGTCCTGGGGAGGCACATATGCACACAAGCAGGGTGGTATGGGAGAGTGCCTCGATCTCAAGCATTTAAAATTCAGCCATTAATTATAACAGCTGCATTCCTGCTTCAAGGGATCAGCTACTAGTTTTGACATCTGAGTTTTGAAAATTTAAAAATTCCTATTAATTGTCCTTTAAAAAGGGCAATAATGAATAATCTTGACTTCATTTTATGTTTTTCAAAAATTTATTTAAAAAAAAACATATACTTTAGAGAGTTGAGGGGGCAGAGAGGGGTGGGGGGAGAGAAGCTCAAGCAGACTTCCCACTGAGTGAGGAGCCTGGTGAGGGGCTTGATCCCACAAGTAGGAGATCATGACATGAGCTGAAACTTAGAGTTGGATGCTCAACCGACTGAGCTATCCAGGCTTCCCTTAGAAGTTACTTTGAATTGTGTTCTAGTTTATCTGTTGTTCTGTAACAAATCAACCTAAAACTTAGTTGCTTGAAACAACAATTAAAAATAAAACAGGGGTGCCTGGGTGGCTCAGTGGGTTAAAGCCTCTGCCTTCGGCTCAGGTCATGATCCCAGGATCCTGGGATCGAGCCCTGCATTGGGCTCTCTGCTCAGCAGGGAGCCTGCTTCCTGCCCCCCACTTCCAGCCTACCTCTCTGCCTGCTTGTGATCTCTGTCTGTCAAATAAGTAAAAATAAAATCTTTAAGAAAAAAATAAAACAACCATTTTATTTTGCTCTAGGTTTGTAGGTCAGTAGTTTGCAGTGGTTTTGGCTGGATAGTTCATCTGGGATCCATGTTCTGATAGCTGTGTGGCTGAGGCTGCAAGATCCACTTTCACATCTGATGCCCTGGCTCTTCTTGGTCTGTCTTCTCTTCACATGGCATTTCATCCTTCAGAGCTTTTCCTTCTGGTCAGGCTTTTCACAGCATGTTAGTATTAGGGTAATTGCACTTACATGACAGCTTATTTAATTTATGTATGTATGTATGTATGTATGTAATCTGTATACCCAATGTGGGGCTGAAACTCATGACCTCGAGATCAAGAGTAACATGCTCTTCCTGCTGACCCAGGCAGGTGCCCCTTCGCAGCTTATTTTTAAAAGATAAGAAGTTGAAGCTAGGAGGCCAGTTTAAGGTTAAGTTTGGAAGAGACACATCATTTCTACCATATTCTTTTAGAGCAGTCACAGGGGCCACTTGGATTCAAGAGCGTAGGTAAATAGACTCTATATCTTGCTGGGGGAATGGCAAGGTCATGTTGCAGATGACCCAGTGTGGCCATCTTTGGAAAATGTAGTCTACCGTACATTGTGTCCAAAGGTGTCTTTGGAAATCATTATGAGGAAAATTAAGACGCAATAAGATTCCATATGTAAAGCAAAAGCAAACAGGTTTTTCTGTCAGGCTTCAGTTTTAAGAGTTCCCACCACTGGGAAAGTTTCCAACAGACCCCATACTGTTGGAAAGAATATAGTTTGGTAGAGCTTTTTCAAAGGACAAAGTAAAATATCGCAGAACTTAAAAATACATACTTCACTTCAGAGTTTTTATATCTAGGAATTTCTTCTAAGGAATGATAGGAAAAATGTGTGCAATTATACGAACAAAGATATATTTATATATAGATATAAAAATACATATATATATATATAAACTATATATATGTATACATATATACATCTATATATAAACTATATACATAGTTTATATATAGAAAAAATTGTGCAGGTAGAATGTTTGCATCCCCACCAACAGTACACAAAGGTTCCTTTCTCTTCCACATCCTCACCAACACTTGTTTCTCCTATTTTTTGATTTTAGCCATTCTGACAGGTGTGAGGTGATTTCTCACTTTGGTGTTGATTTGCATTTCCATGACAATGAGTGATATTGAGCATCTTTTCAGGTGTCTGTTGGCCATCTGTATGTCTTCTTTGGAGAAATGTCTGTTCATGTCTTCTACCCATTTTTAATTGGATTATTTGGGTTTTCTGATGTTGAGTTGTATAAGTTCTTTATATATTTGCAATACTACCCCTTTATCGGATATGTCATTTGCAAAAATCTTCTCCCATTCTGTAGGTTGTCTTTTAGTTTTGTGGGTTCTTTCCTTTGCTTCGCAGAAGCTTTTTACATTGATGTAGTCCCAATAATTTATTTTTGCTTGTGTTTCCCTTGCTTCAGGAGACATGTCTAGAAGAATGCTGCTATGGCCAATATCAGAGAAATTACTGCCTGTGCTCTCTAGGATTTTTATGGGTTCAGGGTCAACATTTAGGTCCTTAATCCACTCTGAGCTTATTTTTGTTTGTGGGGTAAGTAAGTGGTCCAGTTTCATTCTTTTGCATGTAGCTGTTCCGTTTTCCCAGCACCATTTGTTGAGGAGACTTTTTCCCATTGCATATTTTTGCCTCCTTCGTCAAGATTAATTGACCATATACTTGGGATTTACTTCTGGGCTGCTGTTCCACTGATCTATAGGTCTATTTTTGTGCCAGTACCATGCTGTTTTGATTACTACTGCTTTGTAATATAACTTGAAATCTGGGACTGTGATACCTTCAGTTTTGTTCTTCTTTTTCAAGATTTTTTTGGTTATTTGAGGTCTTCCGTGGTTCCATAAAAATTTTAAGATTGTTGTTTTAGTTGTGTAAAAAATGCTATTGGTACTTTGATAGAGATGCCATGGAATCTGTAGATTGTTTTGGGTGGTATGGATATTTTAACAATATTTGTTCTTTTTTAATCCATGAGCATGGGATATCTTTCTGGGTTTTTTTTTTTTTTTTTTGAATCTTTAATTTCTTTCATCAATGTCTATTACAGTTTTCAGAGTACAAGTATTTCACCTCGTTGGTTAAGTTTATTCCTAGGTATTTTATTACTTTTGGTGCAATTGTACGTGGGATTATTTTCTTAATTTCTGTTTCTCCTGCTTCATTATTAGTGTATAGAAATTGGACTGATTTCTGTACATTGATTTTTGTATCCTGCAACCTTACTGAATACATTTATTCTTGTAATTTTTTTGGTGGTGTTCAGGCTTTTCTATGTACAGTATCATGTCCCCTGCACAGTGAAAATTTTACTTCTTCCTTACAATTTAGATGCCTGCCTTTCTTTCTTTTTTTCTTTCTTTCTTTATAAGATTTTATTTATTTATTTGACAGAGATTACAAGTAGGCAAGAGAGGCAGGCAGGGAGAGAGGGGAGGAAGCAGGCTCTCCGTGGAGCTGAGAGCCCGATGCGGGGCTCGATCCCAGGACCCTGGGATCATGACCTGAGCCGAAAGCAGAGGCCTTACCCCACTGAGCCACCCAGGCACCCCTAGATGCCTTTATTTATTTATTTATTTATTTATTTATTTATCTGTGAGAGAACAAAGCAAGTGGGGGAGGGGCAGAAGGAGAAGGAGAGAGAGAATCTTAAGCAGGCTCCACCCCCTAGTTTGGAGCCTTGTGCAGGGCTCAGTCTCATGCTCTGAGATCATTACTCGAGCCAAAGTCAAGAGTCGACAGTTAACCAACTGAGCCACCCACATGCTCTTATTTCTTGTCTGATTGCTGTGGCCAGGACTTCCAGTACCATGTTGAAAAAAGTGGTGAGTGGACATTTTTGTCTTGTTCCTGATCTTGGGGAAAATCAGTTTTTCCCCATTGAGTATGATTTAGCTATGGGTTTGTTATATATGGGCTTTATTATATTGAGATATGTTCCTTCTAAATCTGCTTTGTTGAGGGTTTTTTTCATGAGTGGATATTGTATTTTGTCAAATGCTTTTTCTGCATCTATTGAAATGATCATATAGTCTTTATCATTTCTCTTGTTGATGTGATATATCATGTTGATTGATTTGTGAATATCAAACACCCCCATATCTTTTTACTTAAAAATTATTCAAACTTAAGAGTTGAAGAGCTCATACAATGACCAGCTATCTAACCTTCATCTAAATTCATCAGTTGTTAATAATTTGGCATATTTGTTTGCTCTGTGTGTCTTATATATATATAGAGAGAGAGAGAGCACATGTACATTTTTTTAATCATTTCAAAGTTTGGCATGCATCTCCTAAAAATAAGGACATTCTTCCTCATAGCCACATTTATAACACTAATAGTAATTATATATTCAGATTTTCACAACTGTGCCAGTAATGCCTTGTATAAGTAACTTTTTTCCCCTAGCATCTAATCAAATTTTATGCAGTGGCTTGGTTTTTCATAACCTGTATCTCACTATACATTTTTTTTTTTTAAAGATTTTATTTATTTATTTGACAGAGAGAGATCACAAGTAGGCAGGGAGGCAGGCAGAGAGAGAGAGAGGAGGAAGCAGGCTCCCCGCCCAGCAGAGAGCCCAACGCGGGACTTGATCCCAGGATCCTGAGATCATGACCCGAGCCGAAGGCAGAGGCTCAACCCACTGAGCCACCCAGGCGCCCCTCACTATACATTTTTAATTCTTTTAATCCATCATCTCTCACTGGGATGAATTAACCATTAAGAAAATACTAGATTATTATGGAGCTAGGAGAGGTCTTAGTCATCACTGAGGCCTTGATTTGGGTGAGGGCCAAATCATGTGAGATTTTCTATCATGTTAAATACTTTGGTGGATCATCATAGGAACACATTTCTTAAAGGAGATGTGACATGTTCAGATTTGGATAGTATATATAACATTAACTTTTGAGGCAAAGTATTTTAGTATTATCACAATTTGGTACAAAATGAGAAAGCCTTGGGGCACCTGGGTGGCTCAGTGGGTTGGGCCGCTGCCTTCGGCTCGGGTCATGATCTCGGGGTCCTGGGATCGAGCCCCACGTTGGGCTCTCTGCTCGGCAGGGAGTCTGGTTCCCTCTCTCTCTCTATCTGCCTCTCTGCCTACTTGTGATCTCTGTCTGTCAAATAAATAAATAAAATCTTTTAAAAAAAATGAGAAAGCCTTGAACAAAACTGTAAAATATAAATTTTTGAGATGATCTGGGAAAGTCAAACATGAAATTGGCACGAGATATTGGAAGGAATTATTGTTATGTGAAATAATGGTGAAGAGATCCCATTAAAAATTCCTTATCTGGGGGCGCCTGGGTGCTCAGTGGGTTAAAGCCTCTGCCTTCGGCTCTGGTCATGACCCCAGGGTCCTGGGATTGAGCCCCCTCATTGGGCTCTCTGCTCAGCGGGGAGCCTGCTTCCTTCTCTCTCTCTGCCTGCCTCTCTGCCTACTTGTGATCTCTGTCTGTTAAATAAATAAATAAAATCTTAAAAAAAAAAAAAGCTGAGCTTAAAAAAAGTTTCTAAAAAAAAAAATTCCTTATCCGTTAAAGATGAATATAATACAACATTTGGGATTTGCTTTTAAGTACCTCAACAGGAAAGGGATAGGACTATATGAAAAAAGATTAGCCTTGTTGCCAGTTGTTGAAACTAGGTGATGGGTATGTGTGTTTTGTTTCATAAGAGGTTAAAAAGTCATAACCACCAACACTTCATTTTTTGACTTGAAAAATTAACTAGAAGGGCTAATTTACATGTAAAAGTTGTCTGCCTTTGAAAATTTTTTTTACTTTACAGAGGAGTTCTTTATATATAGTGTCAATCTATATCAAATAAACTTTTTTTTAAGAAACTTATTTCTAAATATTTGGTTAGAAAAAGAATTAGCAAAAATCATGTTTCTGAATCTCTTGAGAAGAATCCAACATTTTAGGATATTAGATAATATCATAAACAAGAAATAATCTTGTTCTTTACAGTATTTATTTAAAAACTGCCATCTTTTAAGTATGGCAGAAAGCTAGCTATGACAATAGAAAAATTCTCTACAAATTACAAAACTTTAATTCAAACCACCACTCACAGTTGTAGAATGCTTTTGTGGAGATTTCTTGCTTATCAATCAGCTATTGTGTAAATTATGTGTAATCTTCCCTATGAATACAGCATTAATGCATTACTAGTACTGCTTTACTATGATTCCAAGAGATATAAACAATGGCATCTCTTTTGATTTGAATCCAGCAGCTGCGTTCTGATCACAGGTGCTGGTACTAGTCATTGAAGTAAAAATGATGACAATGTCAGAAGGTAGCGTTTGATTCTTTTTTTTATTTTTTTATTTTTTATAAACATATAATGTATTTTTATCCCCAGGGGTACAGGTCTGTGAATCGCCAGGTTTACACACTTCACAGCACTAACCATCACATACCCTCCCCAATGTCCATTACCCAACCCCCCTCTCCCAATCCCCCTCCCCCCAGCAACCCTCAGTTTGTTTTGTGAGATTAAGAGTCACTTATGGTTTGTCTCCCTCCCGATCCCATCTTGTTTCTTTTCTTCTTTTCCTATCCCCCCAACCCCCCATGTTGCATCTCCACTTCCTCATATCAAGGAGATCATATGATAGTTGTCTTTCTCCGATTGACTTATTTCACTAAGCGTGATACCCTCTAGTTCCATCTTCGTTGTCGCAAATGGCAAGATTTCTTTTGATGGCTGCATAGTATTCCATTGTGTATATATACCACATCTTCTTTATCCATTCATCTGTTGATGGACATCTAGGTTCTTTCCATAGTTTGGCTATTGTAGACATTGCTGCTATAAACATTCGGGTGTACGTGCCCCTTCAGATCACTACATTTGTATCTTTAGGGTAAATACCCAGTAGTGCAATTGCTGGGTCATAGGGTAGTTCTATTTTCAACTTTTTGAGGAATCTCCATGCTGTTTTCCAGAGCGGTTGCACCAGCTTGCATTCCCACCAACAGTGTAGGAGGGTTCCCCTTTCTCCGCATCCTC
>PISX010024783.1:0-27397 GCA_004024625.1 Mellivora capensis | reverse complement strand
GAAAAAGCATTTGACAAAATCCAGCATCCGTTCCTGATTAAAACACTTCAAAGTATAGGGATAGAGGGAACATTCCTGAACTTCATAAAATCTATCTATGAAAGACCCACAGCAAACATCATCCTCAATGGGAAGAAGCTCACAGCCTTCCCGTTGAGATCAGGAACACGACAAGGATGCCCACTCTCACCACTCTTGAATATAGAATATTAAGAAACCCTTACATTCTATCATCAGGAACGTCGGTGACCTTGCAAAATGGAAAAATGCATCAGATAAACCACAGCACGAAGATTCTCCCGTAGGATCATCTCCAGGTAATTTAGACCCCAGGAAGCTTCAAAGAAAAGTCCCGAAATCTTGGTTTACACTGCACCAAGCAAAATCTAGAGGGTGTAAGAAGGACAAAAGCTGAACTCTTACTTGGAAAAGAGGAAGCTGATGATTATTTAGCCCCTGCTACCCCATTATTTCAGGAATTTCTCTTGTGGAAGTTTGACTGTAGCTCTCTTGACTTTCTCAAAATTGCAGATGACAAAAATAGTCTTTAATTAACCAGCTTACTAAGTATGATAATGGCTTTCCTTCATCTCTGGGCAATTGCCTTGTGCTGGTCTGACATGTGCAGCTCCAAGGTCATTCCACAGTCTTTTGAAACAGTAATTTGTTTACTGCCAGTTTTTGAAAATTTTTTATGTTCAAGTAATAAGGGATGGAGTCCCGGGCGTGTGAGGTAAGGGACCTGGCTCCTGAGAGCCCGCAGATTCACCGGAGCGTCCTGACCTGTGGGAAGCATGTCCTGGCCTATAAACACGTCAGAATGACATTACCCGTGTATTTACAAAGCACGCCCAGAGTGGGTCCATTATGCCTGGTTTAATGGATCTGCATTCCTCTAAGTGCTTTTTAAGTTGCATAGACTGCTCAGCCAATATCCCTTCAGGGTACTGGAATGTTTAACGGCCATAAATAGCAAGCTAGTCCCCCCAGGGCAATCCTGGGTTGCACTGAGGAACACTGAAGACAGGAGGCACAAGTCCGGTCTGTCTTCTGACACCATGTCGTCCATTTGTCTGAGCCTCTGTTAGCCTAACTTACTCAACTTTCCTAAACTGGAAAGCAGAGAACAAAATAATGTCACCATCCTTCCGTCAGCTGACTATCCATCATTTGCCTACCATCCGTGACAGCCAATGGTTGGCCATCTCCCATCCATTCACACTGTGTTAATTACCTTCCTGCGCTAATATAATCCCCCACCACTCCTACCCCAATGAGTTAAGCACTGTTACTACCACCACCTGACAATGAGAAAACCAAGAATGGACATAGAAGGACATGCCCAAAGTTACAGAGACAATCCACCTTGGGCTATCATTGTGAAGAGGAGGAAAGTCAGCTTTGAGAAGTTAAATAGCTTGCTCAAGGTTACCGAGCTAGTAGGTAAGTAATGCAACTTGAACCAGGCCTGAGGTTCAAGCCGGACCCTTTCCTCTGTGGCATTTCCCAGTGGCATTCTGGGTTTGCATCTTAAAGCCTGCTAGAACCCAGAAAGCTCATCAGAACCGTGTAATCTTCCCTTTGCAGATAGGAGTCTGAACGAGCTAAGATGAAACAGCTAGTGGTCAGTGAACTCTAACAGCTCAGAACTTGTCACAGCACTCTCCCTGGTACCCCCAAAACTCTCACCTGATTTCACTCAAGAGAAAAAGATCTAAAGCCTGAAGAAGGCGTGTGGTTTAAGCATAAGTTGGCAGCAATCAAAATGTGATTATAGGATAATCCTAGCTCTTTAAAAAATAAAAACCTTTGTTATCTTTTAGTTTTTCCTTAGCAATTAATATTTCACAGTCTTTCATTTTCAACATTTTTCCTTTCTTGTGACAAGTTCATTATCTAAAATCATCTACCTTTTTTAAAATCAATAGGGATTTTTCTAGCAAGTGATAATGGAGTTGATCTTTTCTAACTATAAATTTCTGTGTATGTGTATGTATGTGTGTTTTTGTATGCATATATACCCATATGGATAGTTCCAGAGTATTTTCACATCTGGAATAGAGAATTAGTCAATACCGTCAAACGTAAATGCTTTTAAATTCAGACACAGAGATATTTTACACTAATAATAATATAAGTAATATTTAATCAGTGTTTGACCTGTAAATATTCTCGGTAAGTATCAGATGGATGAATTATTTGTTAAGCATCCCCTCTGATTAAAAATAGAATTCTGATCTATAAATCTTTAACTTGCATTTAGTCACTGGACTTTTAGTGTGATTGATGATATGGTAATCATATGTAAAATAGTCTAAAACTTTAATATGTGCCAATAAAAATGTGTCCTAAAATATGGGAAGAAAAGAAAGCTTTCTAAAAAAAGATATTCAGATCTTCTTGAGAACTACTCTGAGGTTTAAATAATACACGGCATACTCAGGAAGAGAAAGCAGAAAGTAGTCCACACATATTTAGAACCCTATACTATTTCATGGAGTCCAATTAATCAGTCTTTCCAGCCTGTAGGAATATATATATATATATCTCCCATGTTTTCTGATTATTTTCTTAACCGTTGTCCAGAAACACATTTTCAGCCTATTGAAAACTTGAGTGAGAACCCAGATTTCACAGTTTCCAGATAAACTGAACATGGAGTCCTAGATCCCAGGTCAGTATTGACCTATGCTGTTGCTGACCTCCAAAAGACAGGATAAAGATGCTTTATATCCAATTCTGACAACACAACAAACCATGTATTTTTCCTTACTGGCAATTCCTAAAACAAGAACCACCATGATACAAAGAAGTCCTGTTTACTAATGAATGCTTTTATCAATGTTTTATCATGTAGTGGGTCAATAAAAAGGCAGTATAAAAATAAAATAGCTAAAGACATGAGGTCTTCCTTTCAGAAAGAATTTTCCACCAAAGGTTCAACGTCTGCCACCCAGACCAGGGCTGGATCACAGGGGTCTTCCCACACCGAGGGAGCAGTTTCCATCTGGCAGAGGAGCCGGGGTCCTACAATGAGCGAGTGCTTCCTGTGCCCCACACTTTCAAGGCGAGTGTGGCCAATGGGCTCGGTGGCGACTAAGGCAAAGGCTTGAAACAAATAGTGGTAAACCGAGAGCTGCAATGGAACTTGCCCCATCAATGTGAAGCAAAAACTTGTCAGCTAGGCACTTTGGGGCTCAGTAAATGGCTCTACACCTAGAGGCATTCACAGGAGGCAGATTTCTCCTCTGCCCTTTATGTTGGACAATGGCTGTCACTGGCTTGTTGTCCACAGAGCTTATTCATGATCTTACACATACTGAGCCCTCCAGAAAGTGTGTAGGCATAGAAGATACCCCCAAAACTGACTTTCAAGGCCCTTACCAAATTCACCTTTATCTCCGGGATGTATCTTTATGGCTCCAACCACACTAACCTCTCCTTCCCCTAAACCCTCAAATCATTTCTGACCTAAATCATTTGCATGATGGTATACTACTTACTGCTTCACGCTGGGGTCAACAGTAGATCTCTCGTCACCCACAGTCCCCGGGGAAGAGCTCTCAGTCCTCATTTTGGCAAGTTATACTCATTATTAGTACCATCAGGATTCGTTTCAGGGCTTTGGCTTAAGAGATGAGAAAGTGGTGTTGGCTTGTTCCTTTAGACTTGAGCCCTGGAGAAATGATCCCCAGGAAGCCTGAGAATGAGGCCAACACAGGGAGATGGAGAGCCTGGCTAAGACACAGAGAAATACTGGGACCTCGTGGCTTATTTGAGTCTTAAATCAAATGCCCAGAGTCAGCCTGAAACTTCCCAGTTATATAAGACAATAGATTCCTAATTTTTTACCTAAGCCATTTTGAGTTGAGTTTTCTTTACATGCGTGTGATAGTTAATTTCATTTGTCAGCTTGACTGGGCTAAGGGATCCTCAGGTAATTGGTAAAAACATTATTTCTGTGTGTGTCAGGGAGGATGTTTCCAGAAGAGATTCGCAGTTGAACTGTGAGGCTGAGTAAAGGAAATCGCCCTCCACAGGGCAGGTAAGCATTATCCAATCCCCAGTCCAATGAGGGCCAGAAGAGAAGAAAATTGTGGTGGAAGGGTGAATTTGCTCCTTTTGCTTGAGCTGGGATATCCATCTTCCGCCCCGGACATTGATGTTCCTGATTTTCAGGCCTTCAGACTCAGACCAGGACTTACACCATCAGCCTCCAGACTCAGACTGAATTACCAACCAGCTTTCCGGGTGCTCCAGCTTGCAGAAGACAGACCATGGGACTTCTTGGCCTCTATAATCGCTTGAGCCAATTCCTATAATAAATCTCCTTGTGTATGTATGTATGTGTGTATGTATGGATAGCTAGATAGATAATATAGATTAGATAGATAGAGAAATAGGTAGAGAAGAGAGAGAGTGCTAGCAACAGAGTTAGAGATATATCCCCTTGGTTCTGTTTCTCTGGAGACCCTTGACTGATAAGGAAGTAAAGCAATTCTAACTGATAGAAGTGTGCCATGTTTCATCAGTACAATTTCACCTTTTCAAAGGGAGGATAATGTTGAATGCTCCCCAATAGCCTTAGCCTCGTACAAAGTATGTGGTTACTCAAAATATGTCATTACATTCATTTTCTGAGTTGTTCTATTTCATTTAATACTGAAACTAAGTAAGCATAAATTCATGACGGCCATGGCAAACCCCACTCTGTGGTTCCTGGAGGTCGGATGCTCCCCAAGTCAGACACTGGATCTGAATTTGACAGAATCTTGCCTGAATCTCACCTCTACCACATTATCTGGTTATTCAGAACTCACAATTCAAATCAAGATTGACTTAAGAGATTCTATTTCTATTTTGAAATCAGTATTTTCTTTATTTTTATTTTTTTTTAAGATTTTATTTATTTATTTGACAGACAGATTACAAGTAGGCAAGAGAGGCAGGCAGGGAGAGAGAGGAGGAAGCAGGTTCTCCGCGGAGCAGAGAGCCCAATGTGGGGCTCGATCCCAGGACCTGAGCCGAAAGCAGAGGCTTTAACCCACTGAGCCACCCAGGTGCCCCAGTATTTTCTTTAAATGTATTAGTGGTCAGGGCGCCTGGGTGGCTCAGTGGGTTAAGCCGCTGCCTTCAGCTCAGGTCATGATCTCAGGGTCCTGGGATCGAGTCCCGCATCAGGCTCTCTGCTCAGCAGGGAGCCTGCTTCCCTCTCTCTCTCTCTGCCTGCTTCTCTGTCTACTGTGATCTCTCTCTCTGTCAAATAAATAAATAAAAATCTTTAAAAAATAAAAAAAAAATAAAAAAAAATAAGAATAAATGTATTAGTGGTCAAATCCTCTGAACTCCAAAATAAAGTCATATGGGGATATCATAAATGATTCTGGTCATATAGTCACTTCTTTCCACAGGTGGGACAGTTAGACATGCAAATCTTTATGGATTTTCCCAGGTAATTTGCTTTATGGAAGGTTACCCAGTTGAATAATATATCTCCTCCAAATCCTAGGACTAGTCAACATGCAGACACTCTCTCCATAATTACATATTCAAATGTTAATAAAAATCTATAAACTGTGTGTGTGTTCATACATGTGTATAGATAGTATGTGGCCCCTGGGGGGACTACATGGTGACCTTGGTCAGAAAAACAAGCCATTCACTTTGCTCCCACTCAAAGCCCACATGCTGTATTACAAATCATTTTTCAGTTTCCCTGAAGCCACAGCCCTTGGCTGAATAGAATCACTTTGGCCCTTTTTGTGAAATTTTGACACCTTTGGGCATTTTCATTCACTCATCTGATGTTCATTGGTGCCCACTGTCTCAGGAGGTGAGGTTACAACAGTGAACAAAACCGGCAAGGTTCCAGCCCTCAGACAGTTTATACTCTAGTAAACATGACAAGCAATAAGTAAACACCCAAGTAAATGGTTAAGATTATTTCAAATAGAATAAAACAGGATGATATGAAAGACAGTGACTGGGAGGAATGCGGGAAATGTCACCAGGTGATGTTTTGAATTGTGATATGCTGTTTGCTCCCATCTGAAAAACAATGTATGTACTGGCTGTGGCTATCTTTTCTTGCCCCCCTACCTCCTCCCCCCCAACCGCCATGTTAAAAGACCTTTCTCCTGTCAGGGTTAGGGTTGCAGGACATTATCCATTTTATCGGAAATTTCCTGCTCTCTCCTCTTTTTTCCCTCTCCCTCCCTCCCTCCTTCCCTTCCATCCTTTATCCCTTCCTTTCTTCCTACTTTCCTCCGTTCCTTCCACTGAGAGAGATTCTTTTCCTTCCCTTGGAGGGCCTTCCAGGGAGTCTTGGTGCTTTTTTCCAGTATAATCCTGATTACAGACTTGTGGCCTTTATTTATAAAAATACCCATTGCACCCAGTGATCAGCTCTTCCACACATGGGTAAAAGGTTAACACTTGGCAGCTAGAGACTAAAGACCACACGTACACTAGGCTGGGCAAGAGGACAGAACTGCTAATGTTCTCCATCTCTCTCTATGTATCTATGTATATATAAATATAGATAAATAGGTAGATACATAGATATATTTATATAAAGATATAATCTTCTATCAAACATAGCCACAGATATGGTACAAGTGGCTAACCCCTCCTTCTGAAGTTACAGGATGAATGTCTCTCTTCAGACTAGACTCCAAGCATGGGCTATCTGGACCACCAGTGCCCTCTCATGGATGAGCTGTGAAGCAGCTTCAAAGGAACCCGCACAGCCTTCTTTTCTCCAAGACACCTAACACAACACACACCACCTCTCAGCCACTGGCCTCCTTCTCTCCACAGATGCGGAAGATCATGGTGGGCTGTCAGGAGAAGCTGACTTTGCCCACTCCTCTATTCCCCCCAAAAAAAGAACCTGTCCCTAGGAGATGTCTCAGTCCTGAAATCACCATGTTTAGGTATCATTCTTAGATCTTCCATTCCAGCCAAATATGAATCTTCCTAAGATAATTCACTTTCAGAGACTATGAGTAAATACCAGATAGTGAGAAAGGATTTATGTAGCTCCTTAACAGCATACTTTGGCTTTAAACAAAAGGAAACACCTTGGGCGCATGGGGCAACTCACAGTCCTGGGAGTGGTTCAGGAAGAGAAGGTTCACCCTTAGAATGGTCTTGACTTATGAATCTAGTAGATTCATTATATGGTCTTAATTAACGTTCACGCTAACTAAAAAATGCGTATTATCCTGAGATATTTTGCAGGTGACATCAATCTAGACACCAAAGAACTTGGCATATGGTCGGTGTTCAATAGATTAGTCCCTTCTTCACTCTGCTATTGCACATAGCACAGTAGATGTTATAAGAGGGAATCTACACAAACGAAGCCATTCTCTCATGATGCCCAATGAAATAAAAGTGGGGAAGTGCATGATGGGAAAAGAGGAATAGAGAGAAAAATATAATCAAACACTACCATTTCTTGAGTATGACACCAATATGATTCTACCCAATTCTTATTTTTAATTCAACAGTTTAAGAAAATCTTAGGTTTCTAATTAACAAGAGGCATGTATATCAAGAATTGTGGTATGTTGGGGGCCGCCTGGGTAGTTCAATCGTTAAGCGTCTGCCTTCGGCTCAGGTCATGATCTCAGAGTCCTGAGATCCAGCTCCACATCTGGCTCCCTGCTCAGCGGGAAGCCTGCTTCTCCCTCTCCCACTCCCTCTGCTTGTGTTCCCTCTCTCGCTGTCTTTCTGTGTCAAATAAATAAATAAAATCTTAAAAAGAAAAAAGAATTGTGGTATTTTTTAAGTGAAAGTTTACAGAGACATTTCTTGATAAGCATGTTTGCTAAGGACATTACTCACTTTTATCTAAACTTAAGCTAGCTCCTAACCCCTGCATGAAAGAAGCATACATCTCATCAATATGACAGCCAATTTTTTTAATGCAATCTTGACAAATGGGGTTCAAAGAAGCCAGTTTGTCCCCATAAAGTCAAAATTCTGGGTTTGCTGGAGGGCCAGAGGCCATGTCACACTAATGACAATGTTATTATTAACATTGCTATCATTATCCTCATTATTATTGGAGACTGTAATAATATACACTGGCAGAAGGAGGTCTTTAATGGCTGTTTGTAGGACCAGGAATGCCTAACCTCAGGATAAGATAAAATCCTCTGGGTGGGTTTCACCCCACACAGTTTAGAAGGTATGCTTTTTCTTCTGGAAGACTGAGAGCATGAGAAGTCAGCTAACTATTTATTCCCATAAACATACTTATGGCTATTTGGCAGGGGGAGCTTTCTTGGAAGTGTCCCAGCAGCAGCAGGAGAAGCCAACTTAGTACTGAAAAGTAAGGTAGGAAATCTACCTCACGGATAATTTATAGCATACTAACTGAGACATGACCCAAGTATCTTTGTCATGAAAGTCTTATTTTGAACGACAACACTTCCCTCAGAAGAATCCCTATAGGATGCCTGATGATCACGTTTTAGAAATAAGTAACTAGAGATTCGAGGGGGTTAAGTTCCCCAAGGTAACACGGTAAGTGACAGAGTTAGCACCTGAATCCAGATCCTCCAATAGACCCAATCCTAATAGTCTTTCTACTACTTCCTGCTGTCTCGCCCAGGTTGACCAGCAAGACTCGGACCAAGTCTCATGGGCATAACCAGTTACTGCTTATTGGTTATCATAATGTCTTCTGCTTTTTTGTGGGTCATTTTAATACCCAGGCAGCAGTGAGACTTTTTGCTATCAGCCACATAGCTGAGCTACGTATCCTATTTTTTTTAAAGATTTTATTTATTTATTTGACAGGGAGAGATCACAGTAGACAGAGAGGCAGGCAGAGAGAGAGAGGGAAGCAGGCTCCCTGCTAAACAGAGAGCCGGATGCGGGACTCGATCCCAGGACCCTGAGATCAGGACCTGAGCCGAAGGCAGCGGCTTAACTCACTGAGCCACCCAGGCGCCCACGTATCCTATTTTTTTTTAAGATTTTATTTATTTATTTGACAGACAGAGATCACAAGTAGGCAGAGAAGCAGGCAGAGAGAGAGGAGGAAGCAGGCTCCCTGAGGAGCAGAGAGCCCGATGCAGGGCTTGATCCCAGGACGCTGGTATCATGAGCCGAGCCAAAAGCAGAGGCTTTAACCCACTGAGCCACCCAGGCACCCCTGAGCTACGTATTCTAATTGTATTCTGCAATTCGCATCATTATGTGGCCAGTGTGAAGCTTGGCCCATCATTACATAATGACTGGTCATGCATCACAGTTAAAAGTCAAGTCATAATGGCCGTCAGTTAAGTCAGTCTTAATTGCCACAAAATCAAGTTACAAGTCAGTCTTGACTGGCACCAACATTTCACAAATGAGTCAAGTATTCATTGATTCTTCTACAAAAAACAGTTTTGTAGGGCTCTGACTTTCACACCCAGTAAGTCAGAACTTCCTTAAATGAGCCACCCTGAGAACCAGAGCCTGTAATCCAGTTTATCTCGCTGGCTGTAGTAGGCAAACTCAAAAGGGTTTATCCCACTCGTTGACTGGTTTGCTTCACTTTGTGAGAAAAAAATGTACCAGGGGACTTTAAGATGGCTGCAGAGACAGTATTCCCCTCCACCTCTCCAGGCATTGGACAGCTACTGGGAAACAAAACAGATAAAGTTCCTCTCCACAAGAGTTTATACTATCAGTAGATAATATTAATTTAGACCTCACAATTGTAGGCTGTAAAGGACACAGTTGTCAATTCTTTCAAGGTTTGTTTGTTTAATAAATTCAAGTTCAGGTCTACATTTATAGTTAGGAACTCAATTTCTGACCTGAAGTGGAAACATCCTTCAGTATAGATCTTTGTTCAGAGCTTATCTAGTTAATAAGGGCACACTAAAGCTATATGAAATTTAGAGCTTTTCCTTGAAAATTGGACTTATCTCTCTATCAATTAGCCATACCTAATCTCTCCTCTTTCCTCTTTCTTTTACTGGCTGCCCACTCCTATCTACTTCCTATTCAGGGTTAAGAAGTGAAAGAACGCATGGGATGAATATCTGTCGAGAACTCTGAGTTATAATTCTGGAGGAAATGGTTGTGGGAAAGGAGGACCTCAATGAACTCCTTTATCTCCACCCAACAGGACCATAGTTAATGGAGACCTGGTTTTTGGCATTTCCTCTTATTTCACAAAAAGAAAATAAGGAAGTATATATTCAAACATGTATTTGCTATCTCAACAGAAAGCTCCTTATCTCCCCCTCTGCTGCCTGCCAAGGCCCCAGAGATTCAGGGTCAATGATTATCATCTCTCCATTCAGACACTTTGACATCTGTGAATATGTTGACCTTGAAGACTGGACCTTTCTGTTAGGAATGTTAGGAAGTCATTCCTAACAGATGTAAATTTGATTGCTCAGTTCTGACCTCAAGTGAGGTCTGGCTTTTGTCTTCATCACTATATTAAGATAGTGATAACCTCCCTGAAGTCATAAAAATGCCCTGATAAGCCCTATCGATCCTGGATTTGAAATTGAACAGATAACCCAAGTGTATTATGGTAAACTTTTAACCTGCTCTCTAAGATATATGTCCACCAAAGCTGAGACAAGAGTTCACGGCTTTTGTTTCATAAAAGAATTCTCCCTCACTTCTTTTTACATTAATTATTACTGTTTTAAAATTAACACAACCTAGTCTGTCCACATTGCATTTGTTTTTGCCAGCCTCTGACAAGAGTAAGGATCCTTATAATCAGGAAATTATTAAAAATCCTTCTCTTAGGAAATTTTGCACTGTGAAAACACTGGAAGAGAACAGTGAAACATTAAAAATGGTGACATTTGTCGTCGACCTTTAAACAAGTCCTGTAGATTTCAGCCCCATGTCAGAAATGGCTCTAATGGTGTAGCTGAAGACACTGAAGTCTCAGGAAATAAAGCCATTCCTTACTGTTGCGTTGTAAGAAAAGAGCATGATTGGAAGTCAGACTGGGTTCAAATAGTGGCTCCACAACTACCAGCTGGATATTCTTGGGCAGAAACTCCTAGACAGAGCTGAGTATGCATTTCCTAACAGGTAAGATGAGGATAATATGCAACTATTATCTATTAGGAGTCAAAAGATTCCCCTTGCTTCAAACGTACAAATCACGTTTGTACACTGAAACCCAAGCTTCCTTGTTAACCATACTCTTAAACCCTAATTAAGAAATAAACTATATATTAATGACACATTTTGTGTTGTTGTGAGAAGCTTCCTAACCTGACGTAGAGATACGGTTGGCCAAATGTTATCAAACTGACAGATACAGGGCTTAAGTAGGAAAATAAAACATTAAAAAATCACTAAACTATCTAACTGCCCCAGAATTGGAAAATTGTGTGCCTTAGAGGCTTGGAACAGATGGACTAAGGTCAGAAATTTGGCTGAGGTGGTAAGGAACAAGATCTGTGTATAGTGAAGCAGGGAAGGTGGGTGTAAGATCTAGAAGGTTCTAGAAAAAGCCACAGATAGTTCTAAACCAAACCAATCCTTGGGCCAGGCCTCCAGCAGCTTTATGTCTGCTAGCCCCTGCATTATTCAAGGCACAATGTCACCAGAGGTTTCTTGGCGGGGGGGAAATCCCCCCCAAAACACAAATCAGGACCACATTCCAAGGTAACTGAATTGACCTTCACCTCTCCCTTCCTGTTTGCTGATGCTTGAAATTCTTTTAAACTTGAGTGGAACACTTTTCATCCCATAATTACAGCTAAAAGGCTTAAATTTCACAGGCTTATTTCAGACAAGGTGTTGATGAATATGAGTTCCAGTCAAAATACAATCAACCAGTCAACAAGTATCAGTGACTGGTTATCAGATCTTTTTTGTGTGAAAGAGGGAAAAGGTGAAGGGGGCAAAGCACTGGTCAGCTAAAAGGAGATAAAAGGTCACCACCAGAGGGAAAGCCCATGGAAAAGAAGTTTGATGTCACAGTTGTGCCTGAGAGGAGGTCTGTTGGCAGCTGGGAGGGGGTAACAGAAGCTGACTGAGCTCTTAAGTTTGGTTTAGGGACATTTTGGGGTTTCTAATAATTGTTTTGGTTTGTTTTGATCAGGCTTCTGCAAGTACCAAAAATCTGTTGCAATGATTTGTAAACTACTTTTCTTTTGGTGGTGTTTATTGTTCACGGCACCAGTTTGCTTCGAACTGGGGGGAAAAAAAAAGAGCTAGAAGAGAGATTCCAACCCCCATCAGATGCCTCACCTCCCTTGACAACTTATTCCTTCTGTGGTGACCCAGACCAGTCAGCCAACCCATCATTAGGTCGGGTATTCAGAACCAGTCAGTCAGACCATCAAACAGACATTCAGCCCCTCATTCAGTCAGCCATTCGGCCGATCAGCACATCAGTCAGTCAGTCAGTCCTTGTGGAATCCCTAATCTTCCTCACCAACCACCTATTTTAAACTCTAATCATTTCTTCTCTTATATTAATTAATACACCCTCTGGTGCGGATTTCAATAAGGATATTTAAAGCGCTAACCATCCTTGAAGTGTTGTTAGTCAGGCTACTTCTAATGCTGGCCAGTCTTCCAAGTCACAGATCGGATTTCACTCACACACATTGCATGTATCTACTCTAAATTATTTCAAAAGAAAATTACCATAGAAACAATACACGCGTCTGTCAAGAGGAGGCTGGTTTAATAAATTATGATGTAATTCTAAAACAAAATACTGTTCAGCTCTAGGAAAGAATGAGGGCACACACATGAACAGCCATGGAAAAATGGAAAGCTCTTCAGCATTTTTGCCACGTGAAAATGGATTAATGTAGGATGCTAGATATAACACGCTTCCACTTGAGTGAATGAAAGAATTTATGTCCTATGTATATGCATAAGTATCTCTAGAAAAATATACAAACACTAGATTTTACTGATTAAGTGGGGGCATAAGGTAATATGAAGGTATTGGGGTGGAAGAGTAGTATTTCAAGATTTGCTCTTTGTAGCATTTCTAAAATAAGTTCAGTATAAAAGATGAAAGTATCAGTAGTTTTTTAATACACTACAGAACAGTTTTTTTGATACAGGTACATCTCAGGAAATGTTCACATATTTTTTCATTCTGTTGATGAAGACTGAGGCCACAGACACGCCTCATGCCTGCCTTGGGAACAGGGACACTTCTGTCGCTCTTTGTAAAGCTGTCCTCAGCTTGGTGCTGCCCTTCTGTCTCCATGGCTGCACATGCTTTGGCTTTGCAATGGTCACCTGTTCCCACCAATGAGGTCCCCCCTCCATAAACCACAAAGGCCCCCCTGGTCCTTGGCAGTGGCCATGTCTGTGTTGGCTCAATGGCTCCATCTTCTGCCTCCCTCACGTCCTGAAGAAACTACACAAGAAGTTGCCAAGGAATATGCAATTCTTTCCTCCACAGTTAAAGGTGAATTCCTTAAGGGCCCAGAACAAAATATACTCAGCAAGAGCCAAAAACAATAACAAGAGCTGTGTTCTTAAAAACACTTCACAATTCACTGAGATTTTTGTTGATGTCATTCTATTGCCCTTAAACTAATTTCAAGGGAAAACTGGTGAACTTTTGTCCTCCAGGAAGTTTTTCTTTATTGCCCTTCCTCCCCCATCCTTCTCCCTCCAGCTTCTTTCATGCCCTCCCAATCAAAACACCACTAACGACACCCCCTGCTAATCGCTATTTTGCTGTCAGGCCTAAATGGGTCAAAACTCCAATCACTAGTGCAACAAGAGGCAGTGTGTTTGGCTTAGATCTGGAAATGTACAAACGCTTGTCTAAGCACCGGTTTTCATATGCTAATATGTTATAGGGGAGCATTCCTGCTGGAGGCCACTGACTAGAGCTGACAGACCCAGTTTTCAAGAAGGCATTGGCCAGGGTAGGGTGAGCAGACTCTCCTCACTTCTACAGACTGGCCGCCCACAGGCCTTACTGACACATCGATAGCTTTCATGGGATGCACGTGGTATTTCCAGAAACTATTTATTTATTTATTTATTTATTTATTTTAAAGATTTTATTTATTTGTCAGAGAGAGAGAGAGAAGTGAGCACTGGCAGACAGAGGCAGAGGGAGAAGCAGGCTCCCTGCCGAGCAAGGAGCCTGATGTGGGACTCGATCCCAGGACGCTGGGATCATGACTTGAGCCAAAGGCAGCTGCTTAACCAACTGAGCCACTCAGGCGTCCCTCCAGAAACTTTTTAATTAGTACCAGATACCTCAAGCATTTGGAGGCTTCACAAAAATCTGGGTCTAACATCCCTTTGTAACACAGCTGGCCAGCCAAGACCTGAATCCCTCTGTCACAACATTTGCATGAGCAGAGTCGTGACTGCTCCCTTGAATTAAGGCACCCTCTCCAATTCAACAAGGCCCCAGGTGCCTGGCTGTCCTGGTGACATCTACTGCTAAGTGAAAATCGCCTCCCCAAAATCAGTTGTTCAAAACAGCCACTTACTTTTACTCCTGATTTTGTAGTTATAGCTAGGTGTTGGCCAGGCAGCAGGAATCTGAAGGTTCGATTGGGCTGGAGGCCCAAGATGGAAACTCCCAGGGCTACCGTGGATGTGGGTAATGTTTCCTGGAGGCCCAGCTAGGACTGTAGCTTGGAGGACCCATAGGTGGTCTCTGCAGCAGGGCAACTGAGGGGAGTGGGACTTTTCCCATCTTCCCCTGTAGCAAGTGACCTAGAGAACCTGGCAGAGCTGCATGGTTTTTACAATCTAGCCTCAGAAGTCATTCTGTTGGCTGAAGCAGTCAACAGAATGCTGGAGCAGACTCCAGCTCATCTGGAGTCATGGTGAAGGGGCATAGACTCACCCCCCCTCCCGCCCCACTGTGAGATGTGTCACAGAACTTGAGTGTCACTTACTTGATCTGCATGGATTTTGAGGGTAGATCCCACCCTCACCCCTGGAGCCTGGATGAATATTGATAGAAATACATCTTCCTCTTCCCTTCCTCTCCCTGCTCTCTCTCCTCCCTCTAAGTGGGTGGGTGGGGGACAGTATTCACTGGGTATCTTACAAATACTTGTCGAGCACCTATGTTGGGCCGGACCCTTTCCATACATTTTCTCAAATTTAATATTCACAGCAGCACTGTGTGGTAATGGTATCCCCATCCTACAGTTGAGAAAACCGAAGTTCACAAATCAAATATTTAGAATGGGGTTGTACAGCTTCCAAAGCTTTGACCCAGGATTCTAAACCAGCTGTCGCTGAGTGTCACATACCAAGAGGGATTATAACTTTTGCTTTGGTCCCTGAGCAATACCTCTATAAATGAGTGGCGATGTACTGCATCTCTAGTCAGAATAACAGACTGTCCTCATGAGCATGAATCCCCTGGGTCACGTCTCAGTGGAGCCAATGCACAAGGTCTCCCCAGCAAAGGGCAAGTACTAGGAAATTCACAGATCCTTGTGTTTGTCCACTGTACCCCTGAAAAAAAAAAAAAAACAACATTTCTTAAACAAGAATCTCTCCCTCACGCCCCCAAAAAACTAAATAAAGCAGGAATTCTGGCATTTGAGCCTCCAACCACAGGCCTTAGAACGCAGGCAGGCACACTTCCATGCAGCCGGCTGCTTCTCATTTCCCTTCACATTTTCAGCAGCTGGGAAGAGACATGAAATGAATTGAAGAGGGAGAGAGGAAAGTGAGGGGTGGTGAGCAAGGAGGATAGTATGTATCTGCAGTCTGAGAAAAAATAAGATCCTGGGCAGAAGTACGGTGGGATATGCCCCATTTTTTTTTCTTTTGGTAGGCTCCAAGCTGGGCAGGATTTGGACTCCTGACCCCAAGATCAAGGCCTGAGCTGAGATCAAGAGTCATATGAGCCATCCAGGTGCCTCAGAATATGCCCGGAGTCTAAGGGGGCCTGCATGTCTATGTTCTTACACAGGGCCCAGATTTCACTGGTTTATTGTCTGGTTTGAGGTTTCCCAAGCTCACCTAAGTCTCCTCTCTTACCAGCTCTTTCTCTTTCTTCCTTCTAGTAATACTGTTTCTTGGCATGAGTAGGAAGGCTACTATTCCCAATAACACAGGAGCCAAGGAGGGGATGAGAATTCATGTTTACTAAGCCCCTGTTAGTGCTGGGCATCTCACACAGCGTGATACTCATTGCAAATCCCAAGTGTAGGAGATATCAACTCTATTTCTTTCTTTTCTCTTCTTTTCTTTCTTTTTCCTTTTTTTTTTAAACATATAATTGAGATATACTGGTTTCAGGTTTACAACATAATGATTAAGTATTTGTATATATTATGAAATGGTCACCACACAAAGTCTAGTTAATATCCATCACCACACATGGCTACAAATTTTTTTTCTTGTGACGAGAAGTTTTCAGATGTATTCTCTTGATCCATCTCTTGATGGCATAGATGTACATGAAGAGAAAAAATTAATGGCAGCCATCTTTGGAAGTATGTATCAGGCAATTAATATGCTTTGAGATCATTTTAAGTTTCCTGAGGACTAGGGATTTGTTGAAATTTTTAAAAAGTTTTTTACTGTAAAAATAATACATGCACAGAAAAAAAAATTCTTGTGCACTATAGTGGTATCAAAGGGAAGGATATAACATAAAAAGTAAACTTCCTTCCCTATCCCACCTCCCAATTCTGGGGTCTTCTTAAGCTTCTCTTTGCCTATCTCCTTTTTACATCATATACATACATGTAAATTATATTTTTCCAAATATAATATCATTTTTTAAATATAATATTCCCCGAAACCTGTCCCACCCACCCCCATCGATCATTGTACTATGTGAAGATGGTCACCTTTTAGTTTTTAGTTGCTTCTTGAGAGCTAAGTTTCAGTCCCTTAGAATACTTGTTCTTGGCAAACAATAAGTGCTAAATTCATGTTGACTAAATAGAACTGAATTAATGCATATTCTCACAAACATACATTAGGCTGTCCTTAAAACCCTCTTCTTCTGTACCTTTATTCATCCATTTATCCCCCATTTTAATTCCTTTTGGCCTTTCAAACATTTTTTTAAATACAGTAAAATAGCCTTAAATATGAGAAGAGCTAGAGAAAGGACAACATAAAATAATGACAAGTCCAAATTATAAAATAATTACTAAGAACTGAAGGACTGCACTTCTTTATACCAACTACACAAACAAAAAATTAATAAAGTTTGGAAAACCCAACATTGATAGCCAGTTGCTTTCACAAAAAGGTCAGGATCATTTGAAATAAGCATATGAATTCTTTGCTTTCATATGGGTGTATGAGAGTCTTGAAAATTCAACTCAACAACCCTTTATCGAACACAGCCCATGTAGTCATTGTCTGAAACGTAGGATGACTGTCATAGAGCCATGTCCTTAGAAGAGTCTATGATTCAAAGGAGGAGACAGATACAGAAATGAAGAGTCCAAGGGAATGATGATGGCGCTGGTAGAGAGCGAGAGACCAGTGCTAGAGGGGAGCCTGTAGATAACCTCAGACAATGATCGTTATGGCACCACTGTTAAAGCCCACCTGGACACAGAGGTTATGTTCAGGTTGTTCATTCTGAAATCTGGCTAGGCATATTCCTTTTTAAATATTTTTAGAAAATGCAAGGAAGTCAAATTTAGCCCCAAGGTAACTCTAAAAAAACCACACAGCCCAAATCAGCCATGTTCAAAAGGATTCCATTTTTTACAGCACAGGGAATATGGTCAATAGTATCATAATAACATCGCACGGTGACAGACAGTAGCTACGCTTGGGGTGAGCATAGCAGAACGTACAGAGCTGTCGAATCGCTGTGTCACACGTCTGAAACCACGCAACTTGGTGTGTCAACTCTACTTCAATTTAAAAAATAACAAGATAAAATTTAAAAGGATAGCAATTTTCATTTTACATATGAAGACAATCTACCAATTTCCAGTAATCATGTCTGAATTTCCAGTCATCCGGAGAAATCATTCTTTACTATCTCTGGGGTCTGAGAGTATTGGACCCTGTCATGGGCAGCCTCCAAACCGTTCGCTTTCTGAGTGCTACCTTTAATATTCTAGAAGAATCTCTGACAGACTACTGGAACACCAAAGAGAGTGCTGACACGGTGCAAAACGTTTAAAGCTGCATCTCTTGTCAAGGTTTCCTGGAAGACAATCCAGGTCAGAGGCACATTGCCTGAAACCTGAGGTAGATAACTGCCCGGATTATTCAAGAGGGGCGTACGGAAGCAGGGAGAGGGTGGAATGTTAAGAAAGAAATCAATTAGCAATGGATTTTTATTCTCAGAGTGCAACAGAAAGCAAAAAACTTCTGTCTAAGCCTTTGTCTTTTTCAACATGACATCTCCTCCATGAGATGCTCATCTTGTACTTATTCTCTGTATTTTCACTGTCCTGTACAGGACAGCAGGACAGCAGCTTATAAAAGCTCACCATGGAAAAGGAATATGGAAGAATGAGAAGGGCGCAATGAAGCAGTAAGAACGATGTGTCCTTGGCATCCTTACTGTCCTTTCAAATGCTTTCCGTACCCGCCTGTCTCAGGATGGCTGCCCCCAAAAGCAGACCGTGAGACCAGAGTATCAGTACAAGTAGCTTATTCAGGAGGTGATCCCAAAAGCTCTGTGAAGGGAATAGAGCAAAAAGAAAGGGAATATTATCAGACAAATTAGCACCAGGACCACCAAGGCTCAACCCAGTGAGGACCCTTATAAAGAGTGTAGAACTTTTTTTTTAATAAAGATTTTACATATTTATTTGATAAAGAGAGAGCACAAGTAGGCAGAGAAGCAGGCAGAGAGAGAGAGGGAAGCAGGCTCCCCGCTGAGCAGAGAGCCCCATACGGGACTCGATCCCAGGACCCTGAGATCATGACCTGAGAGGAAGGCAGAGGCTTAACCCACTGAGCCACCCAGGTGTCCCGAGCGTAGAACTGTTGAGTTCCCCAGCAAGGAGGAAGGAATCCGGGTATTCATCGACTATCCACCACCCAGCATGGACTGGGCTGTTCCCAGAGTTGTTAACAGCTCAGCTCTTCTGGCCTCCCCATTTGAGGCTAAGAGAAAGCCCTCACGTGCAGAGTTGCCAGCTTCCAGTAGGAGGTTGTAGGAATGTCCTAGAATGGTGCCAAGGTCATACGGGCAGGACACAGACAAAGCCCACTGCACCATCTCATTTTTTTATTTGCTCAGCATTCACAAATTCTCTTCATGTCTTTCTCTCCTTCTCCCAGCATATTAAAGTTAGACGTCCTTTCTTCTGTAGAGGGAAGAGAGTTTAGAGGTGGTGAGTAAAAGAATAGTTGAGCGTGTAGTGATATTAAAAAACCTGGAAAAGAATTATTTTGATGAGATTTAGGTCACAGGGGAGGGTTCCTACAGAACGGATGGGACTTCAGGGGGAAATTCTTGTCTTATATTTGTACTAAATAACTGCTTTGATTAACAATAATGACTAATGGGAATGATGCAATGAGACTTGTTTCTGCTTGTCTCCTTATACCACAGACCAATATCTGCCTAATGTCTCAGGTAAGAAAAGAAAAATCAGTAAATTGATACAACGTGTTTTGTTTAAGCCTTCTACTCTCAAAGCAAATTTTTTCGTGAAGAACTTAAATTGAACTGGGGCCTCATGTGAGCCAGTCTTGTGATGGTGTCTTATTAAAAGAAACACTTGGTTGTTTCTATACACCAGACAAAAAGTAACTCAAACACTTCAAATCTTTGCCGAGTCTATTAAATTTTTGCACAGAAAAGCATTTTTACAATTTTCTCTCCCCATCTCTCTGCCTTCTCAGTATCATTTGCAGTCAACTATAGCTGTTCCCCCCAATTTTTCCCCCACTTGTCACTTCCCACCCCTCAGAACTCTCCTACTTTCAGTCCCCACAACATCTATCTCTCCCTCCTACTCCTGCCTTTTTCTTGGTACAGTCTTTACTAAGAGTGTTTATCATCTCGGGGTCTTTTGTTATTATTGTTCTTTTTTTCCATTGCATGTCATCTCTACAACAAAGCCTACCCCGAAGCATCTGTTCTTCTCTCTAGGAGCCATAGTGCGACACATGTGTGCTTGGAGGGGGAGAATGTAGTGTATGGAGTGCGAAAGGTAGTGAATACTGCCTTAGAGGTTAACAACTCTGCTCTTGTCTTGCTCTACTTATCTATCAATCTGTATTTACCTATGTCTGTCTGTCTATTGAAAAAGGACTAAATGAACAAGAGAGTTCCTTGTTACCTATTACTTCGATCTTCCCCATCTTTTCTTCCTTTTTGCCAGCTACCACTTCTACCTTATGAATTTTGATTAGCCAATAAGCTACAAGACTTGCATAAACAGGTCTTGGGAAATATTGTTCTGGTGGTTATCAAGGAGCACAAAATGGGAATGACTCCCAGCCCTGAGTTTTGGTTGAAGTTGCATATTGCTGCCTTAGCCAAAATGGCAAAACTAGGGACTCAACATTGCTAATCCTCAAACTTGTTAATCAACTGTGCTTGACCCTGCTTCCAATGGGGAGTCACCAGGTGTTTGGGTGCTCCCTAATCAAGGAATCCACTGGACAAAGCCCTACCGACCTTTATTTAATTCCCTTAAATCATTTTCTTTTGATGTTATCTCCACACACAGTATGTACACACATATCCATATGATATATATGAAGACAAATTAAGATTAAGTTATAAAGCACTTTCATATTCACTCTACTTACAAAATGCCTATAAACTTATGAAGTAAATGTGAGTATGAATTGTTTTCTTCATTCTATAAGGGAAAAAAATTAAAGTTCAAAGGATTTAGATGGGTTAGCCCATGATCACAGAGCTTGTTAACTATATATTCAAACCTGAGCCGCCAAGTCCCCTGCGTTTCACTATAGCACATCTGAGCATTCCATGGTACTTTCAAGGATTCTCAAAGGACTTTGTCTGCCACTCCTTATCCTCCACACCAAGGAAAACCCTAAAATCCAGGACAAAATGAGGACAATCCAGTGTTTAGTATTAACAGTCAAACTCTGTGTTAAGCTATACATGATGATAAAGTTTGTGTTTGCATGATTTGTCATCATATATAATCTTTTCTCATTGTGGAAAAATAAAAAATGCAGAAAATTTTCTGCAGAAAATGCAGAAAAAGACAAAACTCACCTTTGATTTAATTAAATTTCATAATCACTGTCAACAGTCAGTGTGTATCTTTCATAAACATATTCTTGAATGTTAACACTCAATATCAGAACAAGACATAGACACTATAGGAGAGGACAATGATAAGCCAGTTTCACTCATGAAGAGCAACATAAAATTCTAACCAAAAATATTATCAAGCTGAATTGTGCAATTTATAGATAAGATAATATACATTGTGGCTGAATTGATTTATTCCAGAAATTTGGTTAGAATTGACATTATACAAGTTACTATTGCAGTGTACCACATTAAAAGTTTGGTTTTTTAAGAAGAAAGTATGATCTCAGTAGATACAGAAAAAACAGTCAAAAATTAACATTCATTCATGAGAGAAATATGAAAGTAGGAAGAGAAGGAAACTTCCCTGATCTGACAGAATGCATTTCCCATAAATATCACATGCAATAGTGAAATATTAAAACCATTCTCTTTTCTATGAGAAATAATACCAGGATGACTGTTTCTCTTCAATATTTTGTAGGAGGCTCTACCAGCACAGCAGGAAAAGAGAGAGATACAAACATAAATCAAGTGGAAAGGAACAAACTGTCACTATTTATGTATAATTGTCTGCCTAGAAAACTCAAAAGAGTCTACAGAGAAATATATTAGAATAACCAGAGAATTTAGCAAAATTTCTACATGTAAGTTTAATATGTGAAAGATGAATGCATTTCTATACATCAACAGCAATTAGAATGTCTAATTTCAAAAATTAGAGTGGTGTCAAAGACCTTAAAGACACCTCATTTAAAAAGATATACAGATGACAAGCATGTGAAAAGATGTGCCACATCATATGTCATCAGAGAAATGCAAATAAAAAAATAAAATAATCATCTGTAGAATATAGTTGCTACACTTATTAGAATGGCAAATATCCAAAACATTGACAACACCAAATACTGGTGAAGATGTGGGGCAACAGGCATTCTCAATCACTACTGCTGGGAATGAAAACTGGTGCAGCCATTTTGAAAAACAATATGGCAGCTTCTTACAAAACTAAGCATACTTTTACTATACAATCATGCTCCAGCAATCATGCTCCTAGGTTTTTACCCAAAGGAGTTGAACACTATGTCCACACAAAAACATGTATGGAGATGTTTATAGCAACTTTATTCATAATTTCCAAAAATTGGAAGCAACAAACATGTCCTTCAATAGGTGAATGCATATCCAGACAATAGACTATAGTTAAGTACTGAAAAGAAATGAGCCATAAAAGACATGGCTTAGTAATGCATATTACTAAGTGGAAGAAACCATTCTAAAGGTTATATACTCTATAATTCTAAATATATGATATTCTGAAAAAAAAACAAAACAAAACTATGGAGCCCATAAAAAGATCAGCAGTTTTCACAGGTTAGATGGTGGGGAGAGATGAATAGGCATAACACAAAGGATTTTTAGAGCAATGGAAACTATTCTCTATGATACTATAAAAATGGATACATGTCATTATACATTTGTCCAAACCCATAGAACATACAACACCAAGAGTGAACCCTAATGTAAACGATGGACTCTGGGTGATAATGATGTGTCAATGTAGATCCATCTGTGCTAACAAATGTACACTCTGATGGGGACCCTGGGAGAAAGAATATATGGCAGAGAGTGAAAGTGGTCCTTTTCCTGCTGACATCGCAGGAATGAACTACTATTTCTAAGTTATGTTTCGAATAACAGCTGGTTTCTTTAAATTTTATTTTATTTGAAAAGACTACTGATAGAGGGTAGCACATGGTACCTTGAATCTGAGCTCTGGCTTGAAGCCTTAGCAGTGTTGATGGAAGCTGCAAAAACTGCCATTGCAAAGCTACAGTTTTCGCAATTGCAAGAGGCAGAGTTTTGAACACACCTCCAGCGAAGGTATTCCCTTTTCCGGAAGTCACCTTCAGTGGGCCAGACATCCATGCAAATGTCAAGCAGAGGGGGTCAAATAGTGACTCTGCAGAGCCAAGCGCTCTGGATGACGAGGCAGAGGGTGTGCGCTATAGGCAGAGTTACATTTCTGCAGGCTCTCTGATGTCTCCATGCCTCACCCCTGCTTGTGCCCCAGCAGCTGGACATGCTCTCATTCGAGCTGATGCTCACAGAAAAGCAGAACTTTGGGAATCAGCAGAGGAGTGCAGGAAGGACAGGGAGGACTGCCTGGAGGGAGGACGTTGAAGAAGAAACCTGGGCGGGCATGGTAGGGTTTGACTTGGCCTGAAAGTCAAAACCACATATGGTTTTACTTAGTCTAAACAGCCCAGATTCAAGAAAATATTGAACATTTGAAGAGCCATGCTTTCTTTGTAATATGCAGGGTGGGATGCAATGGAAACGGCCTCCCACCTCTTCCCTCCTTACTTTTAATCTTTTTTAAGTGTGTGATGTTATTGTTTTCTGATGTGATTGTGCTGTGGTGGTCACGCATTTGTGAGTTGGGGTCGGGGTGTCCCAACAAGGACGTGGATATTTTTCAACTGTCAATGAATCTGGGAAAAGGAAGGTACTCAGGGAGGAAATGAAGACTCAGAAGTCTGACCTTACAGGAAAAAAGAGGAACAAATTCTGTTCTCTGGGTCTTCTTTTCTTGGTCATGGGTTCTGAAGACATATTTCTGAAATCTTTCAACCAGAGAAAGAGAGCCTCTGCCCTAAGGAGGAACCCAAGGGAGAAAAGGAGAGGGATAGACCCTAAAGTCATCTGATGAAGCTGGGTCAGACCCTGTGGGTTCTGAATTCAGCCATCCCTCTGGCTGAGGCACAAAGGCATTCTTGCCATCCCCCAGAACACAAATCAGGCTCAAACATTTAACAGGATTTTACTAAAGGCTTGAATAGACAAGGGAGAGGAAACTTTCGTAGGATTTTCCTAAGAAAATGGTTCTGAAGGTGCAATTCTCAGATGACCAGCATCAGTATCTCCCAGGGACTTGTTAAGTAAGAATGCAGATTTGAGGGTCTCACCCCACACTTACCGAACCCAGAACTGAAGGTAGGGCTCAGAGATTAATGTTTTAACAAGCCCTCCAGGTGATTCTAACACACACAAGGACCACTAGGCCTTTGGTCAAATATCACACGGGTGAAGAGCATCACATTGACTTTTTTTACTTTTTAAAAAAAAATTTTTTAAGATTTTATTTATTTATTTGACACAGAGAGAGATCACAAGCAGGCAGAGAGGCAGGCAGGGAGAGAGGGAGAAGCAGGCTTCCTGCCGAGCAGAGAGCCCGATGCAGGGCTCGATCCCAGGACCTTGAGACCATGACCTGGGCTGAAGGCAGAGGCTCAACCCACTGAGCCACCCAGGTGCCCTGACTTTGACTTTTAACATGACCTCACTTGAACACTCTGCCCGGTAAGGTCAGAGTCATAGTCATTAGTGCGGTTCACCTACTTACTATTTCTAGCTATCAGCTCCATGCCTAGAGCAGCAATGCATTTCCCAGACCCCATGTGGTCAATGGCCACAAGATTAGGTCTTGCCAATGAGTTGTAAAAGGGAGCATTAGACTGTCCGTGCTTGGCCCTACAGACCTTCCTCTTTCCTTTTATAGTAACATTCAAGATCATGGTTGCTCCATCAGTCTGGACTCCAGAGCAAGGAGACGGGAACAAGGCCCCCAACCTTTATGGTTATATGCCACCAAGACCAATGAGTTAACTGACAGTACCTGAAATTATGACCACAAGTTCTGTAATTTCTGTCAATGCTCTTATTTCAAATATCCTCTCCAATGTTTAAACTACAGTCCCAGTTTTTATTTCAGTCACAAATAATTTGTTGGTTCTATCTCCCCGATGGACTGCGAAACTTCTACTCTGTCCCCCACATCGTCTAACACAGCGTTGGGGGCACAGTGGGAGTTTAATATATATTGATTGGTTAATTTGTTATCATCCACATCCATTTTATTTATTTTTTTTAAGATTTTATTTGTTTATTTGACAGATGGAGATTACAAGTAGGCAGAGAAGCAGGCAGAGAGAGAGGAGGAAGCAGGTTCCCCGCCGAGCAGAGAGCTGGATGTGGGGCTCGATCCCAGGACCCTGAGATCATGACCCGAGCCGAAGGCAGAGGCTTTAACCCCCTGAGCCACCCAGGTGCCCCCACATCCATTTTAAAAGACCGTTATCCCTTTATGGCCCCTGTTTCTGTCTGTAAAAATCTGCCACAAAGCACTCTTCATATTTTCCCCTTCAAATGGTTTCTTTCCCTTCTGATAGTACTTAAATTCAGTATTTGAGTCTCCTTGCTTTGTTTTAATTATTAACTGTGATTACATACTCCAAGGGTTCTGGAGTAACCGGGCAATTGAACACGTATAATTTTCCTGATTATTTCCCTGACTCAACACGGAACAAAGAGAAACAAACAACAGAAGTCAAAGAAGGAGTGTTTGTTTTCTCAGCCACATCACTGTGGATTTACACCTCTTTCCCATTTGCACCAATGAGAATTACATGAGTAATTCCCCCACAGTGAACACAACCCTTGAAGTCCTTCCAATGCCTTTCAAAAGCGGTAGCAAGAACTGAAGCTATTCTCGTGTGTGTAACTGAAAAAAATACCAACTGCCACATCACATGTGCGAGCCAAACAGTTCTCTCGAACTGGGCCTTGAGCTCCTGAAGACACAGGATTGCATCTCATCCTATCTTTGAACCGTTAATGCCTAGCATGGACTCTGGCACATTGCATGTTTTTTGTGGAGTGAATGAATGAATGAATGAATGAATCGATCGATCAATGCAATCAACATTTTCTTTTTAGTTATTTTACTAGAAGAAACTAAAAACCAAATTTTGTTAATTACCCTTAGGAAAGAAACAGAATTATCAAATGTGTGCCTTGCTCTCTGGAAAATAAGCTCTTTGTTTAAGGGTTTCTGTCTTGACTAGAACCATGAATCCCTGAAAATGTGTTTGTCATCCCAGCAGCTCGGTCCTGCCAATATCTTTTCATCTGTTAACACCCCCCATAAAGGCAAAACCCCCTATTTAAACAGATGATGGACCTGTGCCAAGAAGGATAACTAGAACACACAACAGTAATTCTTACATTATTTTTCAGTAAATGCTGACAATGCTAATTGAACAATGAAAACAAATACCATACTCTGCAAAGGAATGGTGATCATGCTGTTTCCTTAACTCTACAACTCACTCGAAGTGGCCAAGGTGTCAGCAGGGTAACTTCACCGCGTTAGGTCAAAGCTCCCAGTGTTCTCTTGTGGCAGGAAGATCCAGGGTTGTATGCCAGGATATTTAAATATTTAGCAACCTGAATCTGATTCCATAGTCCAAAGCAGATCAAAGGACTGTATTCTCTAGGGGATGCTCTGGCGAAGGAAGCGCTTCTGAGAAAAGTGAGAGGCACTTCCCTTTCTTTATATCTGTTCCTATGTGGAATTCTTCTCTGGATAACTAAGATATTTGAAGTGGAATGAAACAATTTGCCCAATTAACTTGCTAAAATCTTTTCACTGTGCCTTAAAGATTTAGTTGAAATACAAATTTCTATTTTCAGGTATAAAATTAGCCATAGAGTCGAATAATTTACTCTTTAGTCTGAATTAGTTTCCATACTATAACATTTTTTTTTCCTGAATCTTTTGCCCACTTAGAGTAACAGAATAGTAAGCACCTCAGTCGTAGTCAACTCTGCGTAGCCTGTTTCCTATATGTCATGTGAACAGTTATTATATTAGAGAGAATTTAACAGTGAACATAAAAAGCATTTGGCAATGCAACCTTTGTCAAGTTCACTCCTCTAGAGTTAGATCATAAAAAGACAAAATTCCCCTGCACTGTTCTCTTTTGATCAGATTTATTAATTGCAGCCACGGAAATCAATTCTGGCTGATCCAGACGAAAAAGTGTGTTACAAGCATGTTGATTATGTTCACATAATCACCAAAAAAGGATGACAACCAGACTCACAAACAATGCAGGCAAGAACAACACCTCAGATCAGGTCTAGGAACCAGTGAGGTCTCTATGGTCGGTGACTTCAAGCTCTAGATGCCACAGCTTGAACCACCAGACAGTTGGTAGGAGGTCCTGGAGACCGCTCACTGTCATCAGTCACTTCCCTGGAAATTCCATCCTACTTCTCTGCCACTGTCACCACTATGGGTGTTGGTTGGTCTTCCGTAGTTTCCATTTCAGAGTTTGGGGCACCTTCTTTTTTTTTTTTTTTTTTAATTTT
>PISX010024782.1:0-27259 GCA_004024625.1 Mellivora capensis | reverse complement strand
TGCCTATGTTCTCCTCTAGGATTCTGATGGATTCCTGTCTCACATTGAGGTCCTTTATCCATTTCGAGTTTATCTTTGTGTACGGTGTAAGAGAATGGTCGAGTTTCATTCTTCTACATATAGCTGTCCAATTTTCCCAGCACCATTTACTGAAGAGACTGTCTTTTTTCCACTGTATATTTTTTCCTGCTTTGTCGAAGATTATTTGACCATAGAGCTGAGGGTCCATATCTGGGCTCTCTGCTCTGTTCCCTTGGTCTATGTGTCTGTTTTGATGCCAGTACCATGCTGTCTTGGTGATCACAGCTTTGTAGTAAAGCTTGAAATCAGGTAATGAGATGCCGCCAGTTTTATTTTTGTTTTTCAACATTTCCTTAGCGATTCGGCGTCTCTTCTGATTCCATACAAATTTTAGGATTATTTGCTCCAGCTCTTTGAAAAATACCGGTGGAATTTTGATGGGAATGGCATTAAAAGTATAGATTGCTCTAGGTAGTATAGACATTTTAACAATGTTTATTCTTCCGATCCAAGAACATGGAATGGTCTTCCATCTTTTTACGTCTTCTTCGATTTCTTTCATGAGAGTTCTGTAGTTCCTCGAGTACAGATCCTTTACCTCTTTGGTTAGGATTATGTCCAGGTATCTTATGGTTCTTGGTGCTATAGTAAATGGAATCGATTCTCTAATTTCCCTTTCTGTATTTTCATTGTTAGTGTATAAGAAAGCCACTGATTTCTGTACATTGACTTTGTATCCTGCCACGTTACTGAATTGCTGTATGAGTTCTAGTAGTTTGGCGGTGGAGTCTTTTGGGTTTTCTATATAAAGTATCATGTCATCTGCGAAGAGAGAGAGTGATTGTTAGTATTTTGAGAAATTTGTTGGTTACCTTTAACTATTTTAACTTACCTATAATAGCAGGAGTGTTGTAAAACACAAATATATTATTTTAAATATTGATGCAAATTTTTGGATCTGGCATGTCTGTACAGAATAAAAGACAATATTTCTTGTTTCTCATTCTGAAAAATTCAGTGAGGTCACATGTAGGACATTTTTAGGAAAGTTAATCCACTCCTCTTTATCTGAAGTTATTCTTGGTTACTGAAGTCTGGATGTCTAAACTGATCAAAATGGAGGGCATAGAAATATTTATTTGATGGTATGATCCATGTTCATTTCCAAACCATATGTTTTTAAAAGTTTTCATTTTAAGAAGTTCCCTCCTAAAGCCATACTTTAGTATCTCTAAGGAGGAAGTATAATTTGAGAGTAACTATTTTATTTTAATTTTCTTTTTAAAATTTTTAAAAGATTTTATTTATTTATTTGACAGACAGAGATCACAAATAGGCAGAGAGGCAGGGACAAGGGAAAGCAGGCTCCCTGCTGAGCAGAGATTCCCAGGACTGGCTGGCAGTAGAGACAGTGTATCTGTCAGGATGGAGAATATTAGGACTGAAGACCTGCAGAATGACTGATTGGACATTACAAACGGGAAGAGTGGAGGAAAGGTGAATAAAGAACTCCCAAGGCCTTAGAAGTGTGGCTCATAACATTAGGACACATCTGTAAATAGCAGTTCTTGTTTGAGTAGATCCTGTGGTCATGAAATTCACTGAAAAATAGTCCATCCAGCTGATCTCCAAATACCAAAAAAGTAAATTCAGTTCTTCTCTTTGGACCTCTGCAGTGTGATGTTTTACCTTTTAGTTTCCCTAATTCCCCTAAATTGATTTTCTTGATTTCCCCCTTCTTTTTTTTTTTTTTTTGAATATTGTATTTACGTTCCACAAATGATACTGAAGTAGAAATGGTAAAGAATGTGAAAAGGGGGACGCCTGGGTGGCTCAGTTGGTTAAGCGGCTGCCTTTGTCTCAGGTCATGATCCCAGCGTCAAGGGATCCAGTCCCACATCGGGCTCCTTGCTCGTCAGGGAGCCTGCTTCTCCCTCTGCCTCTGCCTGCCAATCTGTCTGCCTGTGCTCGCTCGCTCTCTCTCCCTCTCTCTCTGACAAATAAATAAATTTTAAAAAATTAAAAAAAAAGAATGTGAAAAGGAAGTAAATTCACAATAATTAAAATTCTCTAAAATACAACCTCCTTTTCTTCCCCCCTCATTTACATGTATCCTATTCTGCCCTTAAATAACTAGCCCTCTACCTATAAATAACAACCCTTAAATAACTAGTTGATACATTCACTTAAGACTAAGCAAATAAGAAGAAAATAAGAAGAAAAGATATAAAGAGGCCCTGTCTTTCCCAACAATTAGAATTCAAAGATGGCCTATAAGCATATTCAGGTGCTTTGGGAGATACTTTGGAAAGAATGGACAGAGTTAGCATTTTGAAAGTCTCTGTTTGATACACAGAAATATATTCAAGGGGGAAAAAATGCACCAGCTAAAACTTTTCAGAATGATTCTCCAGTGGCAAGTGGGCATTTTTTTCATTTTTGATAAGATCCTTTCTCAGTTCTTGACATTGAAACAATATCATATTTTATCAATATTCAGTAACAATAACATATATGTGAATTATGTTTTCATATATCCTGTGCCTGTTATAATACGTATTGCCTCTTTGATTTAATGATGATCTAATGTTAACTAACATTGTATGATACTCAAGAGAGATGTTATATAGCAGGAGGAAATGTGGAAATAGTTGTATGGAGAGCTTTTTCGTATTCCTGGCCTCACTACTATAATAGTTGCGCAATGTTTGGCAACTATCTTAAATCTTCTGAATCTGTGTGTTCCTGTCTGAAAAATATGACAGACAGTAGGCTAAAACTTCCGTATTTAAGTAGCTATGGCAAATGATTAAGAAACCTGTAACAACACATGAGCAACATGTAACAACACCTGAACAAACAGGCATTCACATGAATACAGCTAGCACAAAGCTGAGCTAACTAGACTGCTCTTAGTGCAAACTTGCTTGTGCTCCCATTCAGAGCTACCTGCTTAGCTCCCACTGAAAAGAAAAGTCTTACTAAAATGCTAGTGATCGAGACATTGTTCTAAAAATAATACTGCAGGGCGCCTGGGTGGCTCAGTGGGTTAAAGCCTCTGCCTTCGGCTCAGGTCCTGATCCCAGGGTCCTGGGATCGAGCCCTGCATCAGGCTCTCTGCTCCGTGGAGAGCCTGCTTCCTCCTCTCTCTCTGCCTACTTGTGATCTCTGTTTGTCAAATAAATAAATAAAATCTTTTAAAAAAATAAATAAAAATAATACTGCAAATATTCTAATCTAAACTGTTTAAAATTGTATTATTTACCAAATTTAATACTTAATCATTATAAATAGTAAGTTACCTGACACACATCACAGCTGTAGATACAATACAGTTGGAAATCAGTTTTGAAAATCAGTAATTTTAAGGCTCTGCTATGATCATATATATAGATTCTTAAAGCGGAATTAACATTTCCATCACACTTAATTTTATATTTCATCTGTATTTTAAATCTACAAATCAGCCATGATGTAAGCAAGTGTGATCCTCAACAGAAGGGCATATTAAAAGCAAATTGATTTGCCTAATGTATTTGCTATTCTGTGGAAGAGGATGTATTAATTAAATAACCAGCGATGTGCATACTGAGGTGGATAAAAACAGTTCACAAATCAAAAAAAAAAATTATCTGATGATACTGACTTTTATGAGTGCATTTTAGTTTAAATCTTAATGGAATATGAGTGAGAAAAAATAATAGTTTCATGGGGAGGCTGTGTGAAGCAATAATAACTCACATCATAACCTCAAAATAGTGAAGTGACTTACAAAGCTTAAATATTCAGCCAAACTACATTTTATCTGTCAGCCTCCAGTCAGAAAAATGGAATCTGTGTCATATATTTCAAAGGAGGGAATTTAGCATGGGGAACTAATTACAGAGAAGTAAGGGGAAATGAGGAAACTCAGGCTGACACTTGCAGGCAACGTTTATTAGGGCTGGGAGAAGGAAAGGAGAGGGTAGTGCCAGAGTTCAGGAGCCAGTGCCATCCAGACAGAGAAGGGGAGGGGACTTTTGAGGGTTTAGGTAGGTGGGCCCCAGGCTGGGCTCTGAAGCTCAGAGAAGAGGCTGCTGGGACACAGAGGACTTAAAGCCACTGCTAGAATTCCAATATGGCACTGTGGAGGAGGAAGCAAACCCAGTCCCCTTTCCTCCTGCCCTCCCGTCTCATGGCAGTGCCTTCCATTGGCCAGGACGAACTCAAAACACTGTGGGAAGAGAAACCCAGACAATGTCATTTTTAGATTTCAGCTCCCCGAGATTTGAGCTAAGCAAGGTAAAAGGAAGGCATGGATCTGAGTGCAAACAGGAAAATGACAGGTGCATAGGTCAATTATAACAACTTAAATGGAGGATTGGAGAAAGAGCTAGCTGGGGAAAAAAAAATCTGTACTTCCTTTCATAATTAAAGTCAAATATCCACATGAATTCTCAGTGGTGCCAAATTGGAAAGATCTTTTCTAAGGATTAAAGGAAAATAGTACAACATTTAATCTGAAATGACAACCTGAGGTCTGAATTTCTTCACCTAATTTGAAAATATAAATGTCATTTTAATCATTTATCATTATTTCTGAGTCTGAAAAGAACTTTTAAGATTCTCTGAATCTCCTTCTAACCTTTTCCCTCCACCTTTTCCAATGCTCATAAATTCTCGCATACTCTAAATCACAGTCTCCTTTTAAGAGGACGTGTTGCTGTTACATCAGTGCCTATGTTTCATAAAAATTTTCTTTGCATTTACTAGGTAAATTTATTTGGTATACTATAATGCTTAAGATTTTCTAGTACAGTTTTACACACACTGAGCACTGCGGAAATTTTATGTGATTAAAAAAAGAAAATTACACTGGATAAACCTAAATAGATGGGGTGTTTACAGCCAGGTCTAAATTTATGATTGTTATATAACATGCGAGCATAATTTAAAGTTGAGTTAAAGGTAATGCATTTCTATTTCTGGCACCATCCCTCCTCTAATCTCATATTGTCTATTCTCAGTCCTTCCTGATACACAGTTACCTCATTTGTTAGTCTCCCCATCCATCTTCTCTGTTTCCTTATGTGCCTTCCTCTTTTTTTTTTTCTCAAAGACTTTATTTATTTATTTGACAGAGATCACAAGTAGGCCGAGAGGAAGGTGGTAGGGTTGGGGGGGAAGCAGGCTCCCCACTGAGCAGAGAGCCCGATGTGGGGCTCGATCCCAGGACCCTGGGATCATGACCTGAGCCGAAGGCAGAGGCTTTAACCCACTGAACCACCCAGGCGCCCTTGTGTCTTCCTCTTTGAGTTTTATGCATGGCACCTCTCTAGTTGCCAGAATATTCATTTCTCTTCCTTCAAATTCCTATCAAATACTTCTCCCAACTTATACCTAGATTTTCCTAGTAAGTCTGATGATTTTTAAAGTCCTAAACATTTAAAAAGTATATCACCAACAAGTTTAATATGTTTTTAGCTCCCGTTACAAGTCTTTAAACATACAGTATATAGGAATATTGTATGTGTATTTTTTCTTAAGCTTGAATAATGCGCAGATCTCTTTTGAGGGGAAAAGCATGCCAGTTTGAGAAATATTAACTTATGAAATTGTGTTTTTCTTTTTATTTCTTTATTTATTTGTCAGAGAGAGTGTGTTCGCTCATAAGCAGGGGGATGGCATGGAGAGGGAGAAGCAGGCTTCCTGCTGAGCAAGGAGTCTGATGCAGGACTGATCCCAGGAGCCTGGGGTCATGACCTGAGCTGAAGGCAGATGCTTAATAGACCGAGCCACCCAGGCATCCTGAAATTGTGTTTTTCCATAGTAAAGATAGCTTTATTTTATAACTGGAATTGTTTATTTTATAACTGGAATCTTTTTTTCAGTTAAAAGTGTTTATTCTTTAAAAATTCCTTTTTTCTTTTTTTTTTAATTTAAATTCAATTAGCCAACTTATGGTACACTATTAGTTTTTATTATACTGTTCAATGATTCATTAGTTGCATATAATACCCAGTGCTCAGCACATCCGTGCCCTCCTTACTGCCCATCATCAAGTTACCCCATTCCCCACCCACCTACCTTTCCGAAACCCTCAGTTTGTTTCCCAGAGTCAAGAGTCTCATACGGTTTGTCTCCCTCTCTTATTTCTTCCCCTTCAGTCTTCCCTCCTTTTCTGTATTGTCCTCTGTACTTTTCCTTATGTTCCACATATGAGTGAAACCATATGATAACCGTCTGTCTCTGATTGACTTATTTCACTTAGCATAATACCCTCTAGTTCTATCCATGTCAAAGTAAATGGCAGATACTCATCTTTTCTGATGGCTGAGTAATATTCCGTTGAATATATGAACCAGTTATCTTTTTTTTTGAGTAATTACTGACAGTTTAGCAGAATTCAAAAACAAAACAAAGTTTTTTTGATAAAAATTCTCAGATCCCCAAAAACAAGTTTCTGCAGTCACCCAACACTGACTCTGTCACTTTCCCTCATTAACATAAGAATATACTCTGTACTTAAGAACAAGTTCTGAAATTCTTTATTTAACCTATGTTGTTTCCAATCTGTTAAAATAATAAGACAACCAAGAAAAACCAATGTGCTTTTCCTAAGAGTTATTACCTACTAGGAGCTAGGAGTTTTATTGATTTGATGGATAATGCAAAGAAAGTGAAGAAGTAATACATTACATTATTCATTACATTAGACATTATATTATTATGGGCAAAGTGAATCTGGGAAAGTTACTTGTGGGTGTGAAATGAGCTGTGTCTTAAGTGACTTGGATTGGTGGAGTAGAAGGAAGACTATGTCAGGGCCATTAACAATAAAAAGAAATCAGTGCAGAGGGTGGGATGGACTCCTTGTGGTAAATCATTGGTTTTCAAATCATGTTCCATTGACTGTTAAGACTTCAGATATTATGCAGGTGTGTGGTTAGATTTTCATTGTTAGGAACATATTTAGCATAACAAAACAAATATAATTGCCACACATATTCAATTACATAAATTGATTTGAACTCTTTGAAGATCAACAAACAAATTAACTTGGGCTACCAGCCTAGCTCATCGTTGAGTATTTCACCGATTCAGTCCTTTTTTCATCTCTGTATATACATTTTACTTTTCTGTAAATAAGTTATTGTTTAGGAAGCTGTAGCTTTGCATTTTTGAAAACACAGATGTGAGAATGTTCACCCATATAAAAATGCACAGTATTAATGCAAGCATGACATGTTTAAGAGTGCAACGTTCATGTATCTAGTACATGGTCTAGTTGTATGGTAGTATAGTCGTGGTATAAAACTATTGACTATGATAGTTTACATAATGTTTCTATCATGTTATATATAATTTTTCTTGGAATAGAAGACCCAATACAATCTAGCAATTCCACTTGTAGTTATCTATCAAAGATAAATGCAAACATATATCCACATAGAAACTTGTACATGTGTGCTCATAACAGCATTATTTATAGTAGGTAAAGTATGTGAACATTGAAATTTTCATCAAGTAATTAATGGATAAACAAAATGTGATATATCCATACAATGGGATGTTATTTGACAATGAAAAGAATGTCGTGCTGATACATATCATTACATTAGTTGTAATATCTTTAAAATATTATGCTAAGTGATAGAAGCTAGTCACTAAAGATGAAATATTATGTGATACTAGTTAGCACAGGACATGTCCAGAATATGCAAATATAGAGACATAAAGTAGATTCGTAATTGTCAAGAGCTGATTGATGGAAGAAGGTGTGGGAAGAGCCCAGAGAGGAAATGGGAACTGAGAGCTAATGGGCACAGAGTCTATGTATGGGATGATGGAAATGTTCTACAATTAGGTTTTGTTGATGGTTTTATAACTCTATGAGTATACTAAAGAATGTTGAATTGCATACCTAAAAGAGATGAATTTTATGGTAGAAGTCCTGTAGCTCAATAAAGCTGTTAAAATTAAATTATAGATGAATATTATCAGCTCTTAGTTGTTAGTGCTTGAAGGAGACTGATTAAGAAATGTAACATATATCACCAGTTACAATTGACCCTCGAACAATTTGGGGTTAAGGCATTGACCCCATGTGCAGTTGAAAATATGCATATAATTACTCCCCCAGAACTTAATAACTATTAAATAGCCTACTAATGACCAGAAGGAAGCCTTACTGATAACATAGTCAACACAATTTGTATGTTATATGTATTATATACTATATTCTTATAAGGTAAGATAGATAAAATGTTATTAAGAAAAGTTATTAAGAAAAGCACAAGGAATAGAAAATACATTTACAGTGCTATACTGTAAAAAAAAAAAAATCCATGTATATATGGGCCTATGCAGTTTCAACCCGTGTTATTCAAGGGTCAACTGTTTTTGAAAAATATTAAGCTCAAAGCATGTTAATGGGTTCTGAACAGGTTAAAAACAATCAATATGACTTCTCTTATATTCATATAGTTCGTTATATATTTGAAAGAAGGATATATATTTTTGAATTTACAAAGTGCTAAAAACTTACTGCAAAATGCCTCTGTAAAAGAAGGTAATTCTGATTCCAGCTGGAAAGACTAAGAATTTGTTTCCTATTACTAAATCATCTGTTAAGTGGGAAAGAACCTACATATCCAGAGCATAAATGAACCAACTCATGATAAAGGCCTTTAAAAAAAGATCTAGACTGTCAAGTGTGATTGAGAGTCATTGGACAAGTACATTGTAGGCACTATTTTTTTTTAATGATTTTATTTATTTAACAGAGAGACACAGTGAGAGAGGGAACACAAGCAGGAGAAGTAGGAGAGGGAGAAGCAGGCTTCCTGCTGAGCAGGGAGCCCAATGCATGGGCTCAATCCCAGGTCCCCGGGATCATGACCTGAGCTGAAGGCAGACGCTTAACGACTGAGCCACTCAGGCACCCCCACTGTAGGCCCCATTGCAGTGTTGAATGCCTGTTAAAAATATAAGATGCCCAACCTATAGGATTCTACCAGTAAAGTAAAAAAATTGGTAAGTGAATTCTCATTTACCAATCATCTAAGCAATTGTACACAGATTATTTTATAATAATAATATAAAAATAATATTAAAATCTCAACAAAGAAGACATCCAAAGAAGTCTGATGCATTACCAGAAAATAATATTATGAGATATTTACAGTCAACAAGATTTTTAGTTCTGAAATACCAAAAGTAGTGAGTGTGTCACATTCTTCTCATATCTCCGAACAGTAACGATCAAATTAAGTTTCTAAACCCAAGTTTGGGCTATTTGGAGCTCAGAAAAGGAAATGTTCCTTTTAGAAGAAGTAGTTAATAATCACAAGTAAACACTTAAGTTTTATGATGGTAAATAATCAAATAAGCTATTTAAATCTTCTTTATTTCAGTAAGCATTTACACTTGTTGAAATGAAGTTCTATAATTGATAGGCAAAGGCTAACATATGAAATGGTCCCAACTAGATCTTTGGTGGTAAAGGTGAAAAGAACAGGACCAAGTTCACTTTTGGAGGAAAAGATACATGCTTGAGATAATTATCAGTAGTCAGGGTACTTTGGGGTTCAATTTAATATAATCCAAAAAGCAATTCTATTTGCTTACTTGTTTGGACAGGCAATGTTATTCTTATTTGAAAGATAAGAAATTCAAGTCTTAGGACATTCAAACAACTGGTATATCTTCACCCAGCTTAAAGAAGCATGTCTATCTAACACAATAGACTTGTTCTCTCACCTTACTCTGTCTCTTTTCCAATCAAGGAGATTGATACTAATTGAGGGTCACAGAAAGCCCCCACTTGAGTTGAAGATCTGAACCATTAACTTCAGTAGGTATTTTTAGAGGAAGACAATTTCATAGATCAAAGGAATTTATCAGATTCTCTGCCACTAGAGAGTAGAGCTCAGGGGAATGAAACGTAGAGTGTGTTTTGATGAAAAGAAGGAGAAATACAAGGATTTAAGATTTTGTTCAGGATTGACAACTTTAAATAAAGCACCCAGGTGAAAGGCCTTTGTTGAGCCAGAACTTCAGATGCAGATATTGGTGACACAGATGGTGGAAGGGGTGACTAAAGAATTTCACTGGAGTGGTGCCTTGGTGGCTTAGTTTGTTAAGTGTCCGACTCTTGATTTTGGTTCCAGTTATCATCTCAGGATCATGAGATTGAACCCTGTGTTAGTCTCGTATCGTGTGTGGAGTCTGTTGGGATTCTTTCTCCCCCTCTTCCTCTGATGTTCCCTCCTCCTGCCACACTCAAAATTAAAAAAAAAAAAAAATAGAATTTCTTGGGATCCCAAATAATTTTGTATGTCCTCCATATCTTTTTTAGATTTCTTAAAAAATTTATTTATTTGACAAAGAGAGACAGAGAACACAAGCAGCAGGTAGAGGCAGAGGCAGAAGAAGCAGGCTCCCCACTGAGCAGGGAGCCTGACATGGGGACATGGGGCTCCATCCCAGGACCCTGAGATCCTGACCTGAGCTGAAGACCAATGCTTAACAGACTGAGCCACCCAAGCGCCCCAGTATGTCCTCCTTATTTAATCACAAGGAGAAATTGTGATCATTTTTAGTAAAGATGAGATTATACTGCCTGCCTGAATTAGAGAGATTAATGTTATATTTTATACGTTAGAATTTAAAAAATGGTGCTACATATTTATTATGTACAACCATATTGCAAGCTTCTTGATATCATGAAACAGGTAGTTATTTCCATTCTTTACATACAGTTTAAAGTAGGTACTATCACAATCTGCTTTGAAGCATTGTATGTTGATGCAAAAGAAAAAAGAAGGAAAAAAAATCCCTGTGAAGTAATTACTTCCTCCATTTACAGTGTTGAATGCCTGTTAGAAGCAGTAAGGGTTATTTTAATTGGGAATAGAAACACAAAAAACAGAAAGTTTTTTATGCAATTTCACCTAGTTGTAAATTGCCTTTTTAGTGGTCATGTTTCTTCTCTGTACCAGAAATGTTATTGTATTCTAGTATTACTAACTTCTATTATCACCATAAAAAACTCAGTCTCCCATATTTCTAACGTATCTTAATAGAGAGTGAGGAACAGCATCTCTCAAAGAGAGAATGAGAAAGAGAAAAATGAGAAATCAGTCAAAATTTTGTGCGTCCCATTAGTAGAATACTCTAAAGCCCAGGGATTTCATCTGAATAGGTATCGGTAACAGTATTCTCATTTTTACGATGAGAAAAATGATTCTTCAAAAGAATCAATTGTTGAGGCCCTTCCACATTCTGTCATTAATTCTCAGCAACTTTACGAAGGAGCGTGCATGAGCCCATGTTACAGATGAGGGAACTGCTTCTACAAGTGATTAAGCAAATTCCCCTTGGGTAAAACATGAGCTGTGCAGTATACCAGGCTGTTCCTCCAGCTTCCTTCAAATGGCACAGTATTGCCATTTAATTTCTTCCAGATGTACCTTGAGCATAGGGGAAGAGACAGATGACCAGAGTCAACCTTTAAAGCCCACCATCTTATGACTCCACTCACTGGATCTCTTATTAGCCACTGAGCAGACTGACATGAAAATCATGCTAAGAAAAACCCTAAGGAATTTGAAAGGAAGAAGTATCTGTCAGTCATTATATTAGCTATCAGCAATAGCTGATCAGAGAGCTACCCACTGCAGTATCTAGTGAGAATGGGAGCTTTATCTGTCTAATCCACTTCCATATCCCTAGCCCCAAGAAGAAGGCGCAGTAAAGAGGAAGTTCTCAATAGGCATATATTGAATATTGGATGAATGAATAAATGTGACCATATTTGAAGGTAGAGGGAATAAGTTGGATAATATTTCCAAGTCCCCAAACCCTTGAAATTCTAGTTGTTCATCAAGATTTGCTATCAGATAGGGATTTCATGTGTACCAGTTGCCCAGTATTCATCCCCGTTACCTCAGGTGTCAAAGGTTACAAACAACAATAGGAAGTTAAGGCAATAAAGGGAAACATTGTAAGAATATCCACTTCTCTTATTCAGAAAACATATTCATTTGAAGTCCTCATCTTAAAAGAAAGGGAAAGCATATTGCCTGGAAACTAAAAGAAAAAGCAAAGAGTAAAGCTACTCATGAATGACTTAAGTAATCTTTCCAGCTAGACATCATGTGTAATGGAGAGAATATTGGCAAGTTAGAGGCAGCTACAATGGCAGGGATAAGAATTGCCAGGAAAAGGAAGCAAATACTACCTATAGCCTGGTCTTAACTTTAAAAAATCTTTTTTTGGGGCACTTTGGTAGCTCAGTTGGTTAAAAATATTTTTTTCTTTTGCACTTAATCCTCTCCCTTATTTTAAATATATAAAAAATGAAAAGATGTTGAATGTGAATGATAAGCCTACCTTGACTTATATTTTGATCCTTTGAAAGTGGGAAGTTTGGTTTAATATAAAAGCACCAGAAATTATTAAGAAGCTATGGACTATTTTTTGCAGTTATCTTATTTGATATTTCTACCTATTTTGATAGCCCTTCATTTGGACACTATGTGCTAGATATCATCTATTTGACTCTACAGATCTACTCTCCACCTTTCTCCTAATACTGGCTTTGCAGTCCTTGCCCTCTGATTTCTGGGGGTGGTCACCCAGTGGGTAACCCTTTTGGGGTAGCAAAAGAAGTGAGATAAAGGAGGTCAGGATATTTGGAATATTTGTTCTGTTGGCACCCTCCCGGTCGCCGCTGATTGACCGTGTCCTGTGCAGAAGATTAATGATCCTCTCAATATTACGCTTTCTGGATTAGGTTACCCTAACATATAGGCTAACCTAACCCAGAATCCCTTGTTCCTGTGACCTGAGGCCTCTGCTCCTTTTAGCACTAGTGCATTGCAGTCTTCCTTGTCACATGGGAAACAGCCCTCTATAAAATATTCTCTCTGCAATAGTCTCCATTTTCATTTTTCCTCTGAGTGTGTCACCTGTTTTCCTCTGTTAACTGGACTGAGACACAGGGCATCCTCTTTCAGAATCCTACTCACCTCCAGTTTTGCTTTCTTTTCTTTGTCATCCCATGACAGTAACTTCTAATTGAAAGGGTGAGTGTGAGTGTGAAGTTCCAGGGCAATGTCTGTGTTTAATGTGGAGATTTTTTAAATTATCCAGTGATATTGGAGACCATGGCAGTAGGTAAAAGGACCTAGAGAGTTTACACAGACTGTGACAGAAAGGCTAAGGATAGAATAATTATAGCTGGTGTTCACTGAGCACATTCTATGTCCCTTGCATTTTCTAAGCACGTTTCCAATTTAATTTGCTTTAATCCTTAGAATTCTCTGAGGTAAACATTATTAGTTTGCCAATTTTACAACTTAGAAAATGAAGGTCCCAAGTGATTAACCAACCAATCTGTTCATGTTACCACCTGGTAAATGGTGGAGCTAGGATAAAAACCCCAGCAGTGTGAGAGTGTTCTGGGTAGCTGCACAATAAGGTCTGAACACTGATAGAACACCTGGAAACATGAATGGACCCAGCATGACCAACAAGTACCTTATTCAACATACATTCATTTCTTTGCTTCCCTGTGTTCTTTATTCTGTTTAAATTGTTATCTGCATCCGACTAAAATCCTGCCCTCTTCATTGTTTCTGAATATATCCAGTTTCTCTGCACTACTATGTTGCTCCTCTAGGCCTTGTTAATTTTACCCACAGAAAACTATCTTTGAGAGCATCAGAAATTCACATGAATGAATGGATGAGAATCTTAGACCCTACACATAAGCCAGGTATGACCTCAAATATTTTGACTCAAGTATTGTATGTGTCATCTTAAGAAGTTTTTTTGTTTTTTCTTTTAATATCAATATGTGTCTTGAAGATGTTGGAGGTAGAGAGAAATGCATAAAGTAGTTCAGGATAGAACAGTGTACATTTATATTTTATTTTTTTCATTTATATTTTACTTCTGTTTTCATACTGAATGTAAAATATTCTAAAATAACATTCAGAAATAATGAAATCATTAATATGTATTATAAAGTTAAAGCCCACACATTAATTAAGGCACAAGGCCAGGAAATTAATGCATATAAAAAATTAATATATACAGAGGTGAAAATTAATTTATACAGAGGTGGCAATAGAAAATTCTCTCCTAAGATCTTATGCTTTGTAGCATGTTCAGAGTTCATTAGAATCTGTAAATCAGTATACTTACTGGAGTAATTTCTGGGAGCATCTAAAAGCACAAGAGATATTTGCCCTCCTTGTTTATAAGTATAGGATATAGCATTACCTTATCTCTTTATAGGAGATAATTATATTGGATTATAGAAAACAAGATATTAAAATTTAGAAAGGGAACCAAGTCAAGATAATGCAGAGACATTTCTTTACATCTTCCCTGCACTGGGCCCCCACAAAAATCACTACTAGAATAATTATGAGATTGTTAGCAATAGTTTAAGTTTTGTTCTTAAAGGTAAATCTCCTAATAAAACACAGTGTATATAGAATAGTAGGAAGTAAATTAATATAACAGAAATTTCCTAAAGGGCCCCAATGCTAACTGTAACTTCTTTTTTAATTAAAGCATGAAAATAATTTACAGAGGCAGAACCCATATATAAATCTCCAGCAGTTTTGTATGGTAAAGTTTGATTTTTTTAAGTCTTGAAGACATTAAATATGTATGCATTATTAAAGAAAAATTCATGATTAGTAGGCATGATATTAAGTCACATATACTTTTATTGTAATTTTCTAAATTCACAAGAATTGTACTTATATATGTTTACAGTACTTGTTTTTTATGTAATTTAAGTAATCATATTCTATTTACTTATATTATTAAATTAATAAAAATAGATCGCAAGTAGATATCAGTATGAAAACCAGGATTAATCTAAGGTTTGGTTCCCCATGAACTCTTTAGTTCTAAAATACAGTATAATTTGCTTTGGGAACTCTGGGCATTCCAATTTTCTAAATTAGTAAACATCTTTCCTACTCTTATCCCATTGTGACAATAACAGATCTTAAACTCATCCACAACATTTTGATTACCATTTACTTCCTCACCTTGGTCTACTATCCAGAGAATCTTACTAGATTCTGAGAGCTAGAAGTAGCTACTTTAGTTTAGCTAGAATAAGAGAAAATGATACTCAAGTCAACTTTAGGTAGAAAATTGGCTCTAAGATGAGAAAAGAATGAAATGTCAGTAAAGAAAAAAAGGTGTTAAAGTATACCTGTTTGTTTATTAAAATGGCTGATATTTGTCTTTTTGTTATTTATCTAAAATATTAAATTTAGGAGGTCAATAATGCCAGAACCCTGAGAATCATTCAAACTTTCTCTTTCCCTTATTTCTCACTACAGCCCTCAGTGCAATGAATCACAAAATGTTGTTCACTCTGCCTCTTACTGAACTAATTCCTACACATTTCTCTGCAATACTGGCATGGTCTCCTAAATGGTCCCCATCCAGGAGACTGGCTTCTTTCCTATCCATCCTTCCACTGAGCTCAGTACTCCCTGCTTAAAATTTGTCAGTAGCTCTCCTTGAGCTATAATACAAATCTCACATACATTAATCCTGTGTGTATATATATATATATATATATATATATATATATATATATATGGAATCTCTTAGTATATATATGTAGGACATAGATAAAAGTCTTAACAACACTGTAGGGTTATGCATTATTTTTTTTCTTTTTTTCTAGTTATTTGTTTATATCTACAATAGTTATATGCTACTTTTTATAAGAAAATTAATTTTTTAAAAATGCTTAAAAAAATCTTCTATCAGAAGACTGATCATATTAGGGACACACGTTTTCAACAACGATAATAGAAGATAATTTTGCTTGGTCAGTCTTAACATTTCCAGTCTCAAACCAGGCATTATATCAATCCATGATCACCCCAGAGCCTCAATTAAAGCCATATAACCTGGAGTTTCTTTGGCCTAGAGACTTGTTATTGGGTAATGTCTGAGGTAAAGGACACTTAGTATTTATTTAGTTTTGTGCATCTGGAGGTAGGACAGAAGTTTATTTTATTTGCGTACATTTTCATTGCGTATTTTCTCCACCTTTTCTTCCTTCTGGATTAAATGTATTCACTTTTTTTTTCTGATTTCTCACTAGTGGCTTGAAAGTTAGATTGTATATTGCTATTAACTATTATTAACAAGTTCAAAGTTAGTGAGTATCTCTATCTTCTTATAGATACAGACTCTTTAGAATAATGTTTAATAATTCTTTTGCTAAAACACTAAGAGAATTATTAAAAATTCATTTGTACCATATGGTCAGCATCTAAATATTTTCACATTTTAAATAGCTTCTAAAAGTGTACTGTATGTAAACGTATACTAACTACAAATCTTATTTATTTGTTGTTTTATTTGGGTATAGTTGACATACAATTTTTTCATTTGTTTCAGGTGTACTACACAGGGATTCAGCATCTCTGTATATGATGCTTACTGCAAGTGTCACTACCATCTGTCACCATGCAATGCTTTTACAATACCATTGACTATATTCTCTATAGTGTACCTTTTATTCATGTGACATATTCATTCCATAACTGGAAGGCTGTGTCTCCCACTCGCCTTCGCCCATTTTACCTATCCCTCCAGCCCCTGCTCTCTGGCAGCCATCAGTTTGTTTTCTGTATTTATAGGTCTGATTATGCTTTTTGTTTATTTGTTTTTTGGTTTTTTTTTTTTGCTTTTTGGAGTCTACCTATGAGTGAAATCATATAGTATTTGTCTTTCTTAGTCTGACTTCACTTAGCATGTACCCTGTAAGTCCTTCCATGTTGTTGCAAATGGCACAATCTCATCCTCTTTTAAGGCTGTCTATGTCTATGGCTGTGTGTGTGTGTGTGTGTGTGTGTGTGTGTGTGTGTGTGTTCCTGGCTTTCTTATCCATTCATCTGTCGATGGACACTTAGGTTGCTTCTATATCTTGGCTATTGTAAATAATGCTATAATAAACATAGGGGTGCATATATGTTTTCAGATTGGTGTTTTTATTTTCTTTGGGTAAATACCCAGTACTGAAATTATTGGATAATATGGCATTCCTATTTTTAATTTTTTTGAATAACCTTAATACTGTTCGACAGTGGCTATACCAATATACATTCTTACCAACAGTGCATGAGAGCTCCTTTTTCCCCACATCCTTACCAACACTTATTATTTCTTGTATTTTTGATTTTAGCCATTCTGACAGTTATAAGGTAATATCTCATTATGGTTTTGATTTGTATTTCCCTGATGATTAATGATGTTGAACATCTTTTCATGTGTCTGTTGACCATGTGTTTGTCTTCTTTGAAAAATGTCTATTCGGATTCTCTGCTCATTTTTTAATTGGATTATTTGTTTTTTGATGTTGAGTTGATGTTTTTTGATGTATAAGTTCTGTATATGTTTTGGATATTAACTCCATATCAGCTACATTATTTGTAAATGTCTGCTCCCATTTACTAGTTTTTTTTTCATTTTGTTGATGGTTTCCTTTGCTGTGCAGGAGCTTTTATTTTGATGTAGTCCAAATTTATTTTTCCTCTTGCTCCCCCTGCCTTAGACACATGTAGGAAAATGTTGCTGTGACCAGTGTCAAAGAAATTACTGCCTTTGTTGTTGTCTAGGATTTTTATGGTTTTTAGGTCTCACATGTAGGTTTTAATCCATTTTGAAACTAAAAACTTATTTAAATGGCTATAATAGAATCTACATACCATACTAATTCAGTGGTTACCATGATCTATTTACAACATGAAGATTTTAACAGTCAGAATTTTTTCAAAAAATTTTCAGTATTTTATTATTTTATATTATTTTCTCTTATAGATTTTATCCTAACATATAATAATCATACTAAAAATTCTCACATATCTCCACAAAAATATATAAATTTACTCTAAAAATTTTAATATTTTATCAACAAAAGGCTCTAACATTATTTTCTTAATTTATTTTTAAAATTATAATTAGTTTGTTAAAGCTATATAAATATAGTAGATATATATTTTTTAATTATTAAACAAAATATTTTATTAGAAATAGATTATACCCTCTAAAGTATCATGCATGCATCCAAGGATAAAATGAATTTCAAATGAATTTCATTTTTTTATTTTAATTTTTTTTAGAGAGGGAAAGGAAAACAGCACACCCATGAGTGGTGGGGGAGGGGCATAGCAAGAGGGAGAGAGTCTTAAGCAAGCTGCACCCCTCATGGAGCCTGAGGTGGGGCTCAATTCAGGACGCTGAGATCATGAGACCATGAAATCAGGAGTTGTACACTTAACTCGCTGAGCCACCTAGGTGCCCCTTCCATTATATTTTTATGGCTATATGTGCAACCTAAATACTAAATAAATAGATGGGAATTGAATTTTTATTGAATAGTAATAACATTCATATGATCTGTCATCAAAGTCATTTTGATGTTCCACAAACTGACACCTTAATTTGATCTTCCTTCAATGTTGTTGAAAAGAAATATTGAAATCATCTCAACTGTAAAAATATTAGTCTTTCAGCCTGTCAATACTAACATGCATATCAACTTGTCATTTGCTTGATGCCTTATTGGTTCTAATGCCCTTGACATTGGCTCATGATTACTTTCAGTATATCTGGGCAGATCGATTTTGAGAAAACTAACAACACTAGACAAAAATAGTCATATGTATTATTATTTTAACATTCAGTACTTAGTTTTAGCCAGATGTTTTCTAGTTTCTTTGGTTTCCATTCCCTTTTATATCTTAATATTTCCTCCTGGACATATATTTCTTCTTACATAAGCATATCCTTATATGTTTCTATAAAGATCTATAGCGACAAATTCTCCAAGTCTTTTTAAAAAATTTGTTTCCACTCTCATTATAGACTTTCAGGTGCAGTGGATTTAGAATTCTAAGTTGATAGTTATTTTGTATTAACTCTGAAATTTGCATTCCATTGTCTTTCAGTCATCACAAAAGTAGTGTGTGTGTGTGTGTGTGTGTGTGCCTGTGTATAATTATTATTACTTCTTTTAATCCATTCTTTTTTCTGTCCAGTTAGTTTTATTATTTTCTCTTTGTCTTTAATAAGCAGTTGTTCGGCAGTTTCACCATGATGACTGCTTTGAATTTGCTTCTATGACTCCTACTTTGAACATAATTTGCTATTTTAATCCGAGTACTTAAATTTTTTCTTTAATTCCCCAAAATTCCAAGATGCTATTTTTGAAGTATTTTCGAGGGATTTTCTCTCATTTTCCTTAATTTTTCCTATGCTTTTATTGAGACCCTTTCTATTATATTCTCCACTAATTTACCTGGTCAGTCATATTATTATGTCATTATATCTCTTTAATACATCCTGGGTGATTTCCCAAAGTCTAGTTTCCTCATTCTCTCCTCGGCCATTTTTAATCTGCCATGTACCTGGTTCAATGAGTTTTTAATATCAATGTATATATTCTTTTTGGGGGGGGGAGTTGTTTTTTAAGATTTTATTTATTTACTTGAGAGATTTATTTGAAAGAGAGAGAGATTTATTTGAGAGAGAGAGATCACAAGCAGGCAGAGTGGCAGGCAGAGAGAAAGGGGAAAGCAGGCTCCCCGCTGAGCAGAGCCCCATGCGGGACTCGATCCCAGGACCCTGAGACCATGACCTGAGCTGAAGGCAGAGGCTTAACCCTCTGAGCCACCCAGGCGCCCCAATGTATATATATTCTTGATGTGTGTGCATGTATTTATTTTTAAACTAAAGCCAGGAGATGGATAGAGATTTTTCACCACTTACCCATTGTCTAGTCTAACAGAAAATATTTTTTTCTTAATCATCTTTAATTCTTCTTACAGAGAAGTCCTTCAAGATGCAGGGTTTATTTAAAGGAAAATTCTGCTTTTCTCGGATGAATACTAGTGTTGTTTTAGTATTTTCTATTTCAAGCTCAAATTTTTCCATTGCTAAATGATTCATTTTACTTCAAGTTCATTATCTTTACTTTTGTAGAAAGAGCTAAATCATTTCTTTTTCAGAATTCCCTATCCCAATTAAAAAGGACATTTCACATTCATCTTTTTTTTTCTTATATTATTCTGTGGAAATTTGATGAGTCAGAAAGTTCTGTTGGGGTCGCCTCTATGCCTCAGTTGGTTAAATGTCTGCCTTCGGCACAGGTCATGATCTCAAGGTCCTGGGATCAAACCCCACATGGGACTTTGCTCAGTGGGGAGTCTGCTTCTCCTTCTCATTTACTCTCTGTGCTCTTTCTCTTTCTCTCTCTATCAAATGAATAAATAAATAAATAAAATCTTTTTGAAAAAAATTCTGTTCCACATTCATTGTGCCTTCTATTCCTATGATTCTGCTTAAGCTTCTCACTCCTATCCTGTTTATCTCTCCTCTGAGATTTGTGATAACTTCATATTTGTATTCTAGAATGATCTTTATGTTAAATATCTCAAAATGCAAAGTCTGGATGAAGTCTATATGTTGCAGTAATCTAGATAGTGTGAAAAATGGAATATTTATGAAATTAATTATAATTAAATTAATAAAATATATTAATATATTTCTTAGTTGATCAGTTTTGTTATAATCCTGAATATATAAAACAATCTTATTCAGAAACTATTTTTCAAAATAGAGTGCCATTTAAAGAAATAGAAAAAAAATCACAAATATCCATATACAAAATGAAAATCCCTTTTTTATTGTCTGAAAATTAAATAATTATAAAGCATGATTCATTATTCTTGTCACATATTTTTATTTTTTTACAAAATTCTCTGCAATCAGCTTCAAATTATAATTTTTATAGTAAATGAATTTGAAATTGTTGACACTAAATTAATTCTTAATTCAATAATAATTTAGAGGTTCTAAAGTAACTGCTAAATTTAGAGAAATTCTGCTACATGGTGGATGATCCCAATTTCAGTTTTATTTGTATTTAAAATGCAAATATGCCATTCCAAATTTTCACTTCCATTCAAACTACTCTTACTTAGCAAACATTTGCTCCAGACAAATGTCATCACATATCATTTATTTGCATTTATTGGAAACATTCACCAAGTTTAAATTCAATGAAATCATGCCCTTCTCCATTTTATTTCATTCTTGTATAGAATATGATTTAATTCTTTTCACATACAAGATTCATCAAAATATTTTAACCAGAATTCAAAATATTCAAAATATAGCTTTAGAATTTCAAAATTAAAATATATATACTACTTAAACTTTCATCATCTCCTTCTCTTTTGCATTTGTAGATGTACATTGCAATATCCTTCCATGCTGAAGCTTGGTTTTCAAAATGTTAATAAGTTAAAAGCCTTGAAAGATGAACTTTTGGCATCCACTTATGTAATAATCATTAAAACTTTATATTTTGATTTTGAACAAAAATCAAACCAAGCGTGGAGGAAAATTCATTTTAAAAAGGCCATTGGCATTGGTCAACCTACAAACTAGTTTTACCATGACCAAAAATATTTCTAAAAACTGTGATGACAAGAGGTGAAGAAATTAAATATGGACTGCCATACAAAGTATTTATTTTTTGTATGCTCAAGATCATATTTGTACAAATGTAAAAATTTTGTAGATATTAGTAACTATAACTAATGTTTCACTTACTAGAATTCCAAAGCTTTTTTAGATGTGAATATTAATCTTGTGTGCACTAAACCTATTCTATGTGCATTTGCCTTTCATATGTTTCACAACTGTTAAAAATATTACATTTTACTATGATGCATTCAAAACATTTTTTCATCTTTTTTTAAGATTTTATTTATTTCTTTATTTGAGAGAAAGAGCATGAGCAGGGGAAGGGGCCGAGGGAAAAGGTGTAGCAGACTCCCACTGAGAAGGGAGCCTGACTGGTTTCAGGACCTTGGGATCCTGACCTGAGCCAAAGGCAGACGACTAACCAACTGAGCCACCTGGGCATCCCACATTTTTCATTTTTCATTTTGATTTTTTAACCAAATTTACAGTAGCATTTGCTGTTGTATCAGCTGCTTAACTTTCGGTAAAAATGTTTCAATTCCATGTTCATAATTAACCTTCTTGAGAAATGGAAATGCAGTACTTAATTTGTCATTAAACATCTATTTTAGGTTTTCTTCCTTCCTCTTTTTTTTATATGTTGCTTTCAAATGGCATACTGCAATGAGAAAATAAATAAATGTTGATATACTCTATAGTGTAAGTGACAAAACCACAGTAACAAGAACCCAGAGACTATTCTTAAACTCAGAGTCAAGACAGCTCAGCATCATTTCTCTTATGTATTTAAGTCCTCATGTTTTCTATTTTCCCTGCCTTGATGGCCTTGCAATTTTGTGCACCCCAAGGGCTGTGCTGTGGACTGTGGCACAAAGTGGCACAAGATATGCCAAGTGGCCAGCTAGGGCATTGGTGTTGTATTGGTGTTGTGTATTTCTTTCACTACTATTTGGAAAAGAATGGTTTTAATTAGTTGACCCTAGCTTCATGCATCCTAGAGCATTTTATCTCATCTACATGCACCCTTCATGTTCCTAAAGAGACTTAGTTAACTTGCAACTAGAAACTGCCACACAGACCAGAGCTTGCTTGATACACTTGAGTGGCTTTCTGCTAAGGTTGTGTTGGATGTGGTTCATACTGGCTCGTGTGCCCAATTGTGCACACCTCTTCCAATTCTGTATTCAATGAGTTCATGCAGATAGCTTGAAATTTATCTTGGAGTATTTATATGGAAATTGGCAAATGGTACAACCAAGATTTTACCCTAACAGACAACTGGTAATTATTGTCTAGCACACCACTAACTTAAACCCTATGTAGTTTCTTCATGAAACCTATGAGATGTTTTGTTCCTGCTATCTTCATTCCCCTAGCAAGATTCATGTGTCTTTGTTAATGTTTATTCTAGCACAGGCCTCTGATATAAGATATTCCATGGTATGATTAGTTAGTTTAATTCATTTTTCTCATTTGGGGATCCTAAATAGGGAGTTCCATAAGTAAAAATAATACAGGTAATTGGAGATGTCTAGAAGGTTATTTTAAAAATGAGATTTTCCCCATTACATCTAGTTAACTTCCAGTCTATTCTCAAACTTTCATCCAAATTAAATTTCTCCTACAAATTCAGAACATGGCACTTATGCCTCTAAATTCATCAACTTCTTATGAAATAATGCTGAAACTTCTTCACCTTTGAGGGTTTGAGTGTTCTCAGTAGTCAGGCCTAAATTCACCTGCATTGAGTGTGTTCTTACTACCTTCCTAAAGTATTTCTATAACGATAGGATCCATTTTGTTCCACTGAATATGCTTTTCTCTTTCCCAACCAAGTGCTTCTTCTTACCAGTCTTTCTACCTGCAATGTTTTTTTACTCTACTTCACCTCTTAACATTTAGTTTCAGTGATAATGTGTTGTCATGAAGTGATCTTTCCTTCTGGGAATTCTGTAACAGGTGATCCTCATTTTCTTTTTGGTATTTAATATCTACCATTGATAGGATTGCTTTGTACATGTTCTCATCTGGAAGGACTGTATTGTTTATTATCTAGAGTGTGTGACTTTTGGGAGTGAAAAGGAGCGGTCTTACTAATTAACCTAGAACATCATATGTAACTTGGGAGTTCACAAGCAGGGAGAAGAAGGGCTTATAGAACTCTATCTTTAGACTTCTTTCCCATAAAGTTATTTAAGTAGTGATGAATTAAAAAAATAGAGATTCAGTACATATTTACTGAATGATAATTTAGCAGAATGCCTCATAGTTCATCAGTTTTCTTGAAAATTAAAGCTTTTGAATTTTGACATTCTAGTTAATTCTTCACATTAATTTGCTTTATAAAACTAATTTGAAATGTCTCACACATAACAAGAGATTTCAGCTTGATTTATAGTCTTCTGATATCTACTGCAGGTTTATATTTGAAGGATGGTTGGAGAAGACCCAACAGATATCGTCCTGTTTTTTCATAAGTTTGGGGAAAATTCTGGAAAGTAAACACAAGCTCCATTTTTGCTGGGCTGTATCCCAGTATATACAGTGGTGAGATGATTCCATTTAAGTTTTCCTCTCAGGGCACAGAGCTTTCTGGGAGAGAAGTGATCCTAAGATAAGAAGAAGCCAGGCCTGATGAGTTATACCCAGTGTCAAAACATTAGTCACCGGAGGACAGTAATTCATCTTAGTATAGGATTTTAGCTCTTTGATTTGAATTTGTTCTCTGGCAACGACCACTGGACCCTCCTGTGTTCCACAGAATGAGACAGCCATAAGTAAACATTACAAAACAGGTCATTAAACTCACTTAAGTATTCAACACATTGCCCACTGGTGAATACTAATGTGTCACAGTTATAAATCTTCATGCTTTGAACACTTACCTTTTTACCAAGCAAAAAGTTTTCTTAGATTTTGTTTTTTCTCTTGGAACCATCTCCTCCAATATTCTTTTTTTTCCCTCCAATATTCTTAAACATGGTTGATAATGACTATTTGTGTTACACTTTCTCATCACTTTAATGGTCCTATGGGAGCTGATATGTGCATTGGGAGTCCCAGGGGAAGGACTAACTGACTCATATGTAATCATCACACATTCAGCTCATACCTGCTGTATGCCAGGCATGGGTCTTTTTGGTGTGATACCATGGTATTTATCTTTAATTGGTGACTGTTAGACAAGGATTTTTTTTTTTTTTTTGAGCCCTGTGTCTTGGGTTTAAGTTCTTTTCTACAGGTCTTGGTCCCAATGCAAAATAATTTATATCTTATACAGACAGAAACCTCTGGGGTATAAAGAAGTTCTATAAATAGTCTTAGTTAGGATACTCTTCTACTCTAACTATATAGAAGACCTCAAGGGGATAGTGGTACCTAATTTAATTTTCAGTTTAGCAGATTTTCCTCTTCCTAAACTAGAGCTTAGCTCTAGTTTAGGAAATTTAGCAGGAAGAACCTGTTACACAAACAAGATATCCCGTTCATCAGTGTGTAGTAAGAAAGGCTGGAGAGAGTATTCATTTTTCCTGTCAATTTTATGGAATACACTCCTTGATACATTTCTCTGGGTGTTATCATGGTAAGGCTCAGGAAATGGATAACACGGTACAGTAGTCAGGTGTGACCAAGAAGGAATGATTATTCCCAGGTTCTGAGAAGGCTAGTGGTGTCAGCAGAAGCCAGAATGCTTACTGGTAAAGTGGAAATATCTTTCAGAGAATGATTGGTGAAACCATAATGTTTGTGTGGGCAAACTCTGATGTTCACTATGTTTTGAGAGTACTCTTGGAGGACAGGGAGTCATGTGGGAACAATGGAACAAGATATGGTAAAATATGGATTATTATTCATAATGTGACCCCATTTATGGTAGCAGGGTGGCTAGACCTAAACAACTTGATTGTAGAAGATTGTGTATTTTTATATTCAGAACCTGTTTCTAACTCTGCTCTCTATGGACTTTTAATAGCTTTGTATGAATATTAAATTATATACATCTTTATCTAAGAAACTTTGTAATGGCCTCTGGCCAAAAATGTTGGAGTTCAGACCTGTCCATTAATAATTAACACAGGCATCCATATATCTAAATCCCATGAATCTTCAAGCTGGTTAACATTTTTATTAAATAATACAAAGCATATATATTGTTTTCACCTCTTTTGCTTGGCACCATGTCAGAGAAAAAGTAATGTGGGTCAGGAACTGCAGTTTTAAGAAAGAAGGTATTTAATGCAAAAATGTGTAAAAAATTGTGGGGAATACACACTATTTTTTTTTAAAGATTTCTTTCTTTATTTGTCAGAGAGAGAGAGCACAAGCAGGGGGAATGGCAGGCAGAGGAAGAAGCAGGCTCCCTGCAGAGCAAGGAGCCTGATCATGACCTGAGCCGCAGGCAGACGCTTAACCAACTGAGCCATCCAGGTGCCCCCATACTAAATTTTTTTAATTTTTACATGTTAATCTGGGGATTGAGACTGAGAGCATGAAGGGTAGTCTTACATTTATATTACAATATTCTTTACTGTTTGAATTTTGATAGCCATTTTTTTTCAGTTAAAGTGCAAACAAAACCAATAAATAATTTATAAATTATTTAATACATTAAATTTTAAAAATTCACCAACTACTTGGAAAATATATTTTGACAACAGTTCATCATATTATAATCTAAAATAAATTCCAGATATATTAAAGTCAAAGCTAAAACTGAGACATGCACATATCTTAGAAAAATATAAGTGATGATCTAATATCAATTGAAGAAAGCCTTTTAACCAAACATCAAAACAACGGAAGAAAGTAAAAGTTAATGCATTTGACCATGTAGGTGACATAATAACTGCAAACCACAGGTTGGGAAGAACAGTCACAACAAATTCACACCTTGGATGTTAATGTAACATATAAAGCTTGCATATAACAATAAGGAAAAATTACCATGCCCCCGTTAAAGGATTGACAGACTTACGGAGAGAAAATGCAAATGGCTGATAAGATTGGAAATATTCAACATTTTTAGAAGTGAAGATTAAAACATTTAATTTTGGGCAGCTGGGCAGCTCAGTTGGTTAAGTGACTGCTTTCAAGAGACTGCTTTCTGCTCAGGTCATGATCCTGGGGTCCTGGGATCGAGTCCCACATCAGGCTCCCCCTGCTCTGCAGGGAGCCTGCTTCTCCCTCTCCCTCTGCCTGCCGCTCTCCCTGCTTGTGCGCTCGCGCTCTCTCTCTCTCTCTGTCACATAAATAAATAAATATAAATCTTTAAAAAAATAAAACATTTAATTCTAATAGTTCAATATCTGGTAGGGCAAGACACACCTCCCCTTATAGTTTTTCTCTTATAGTGTTTACCTATTGTTATATGCTTATTGGTTCATATAAACTTAGCATCAAATTGATTAGGTCCAAAATAGTATATTAATATTTTATTGGGAGTTTATGAATTTTATAAATTATCCTAAGACAAATTGGCATCTTTATGATATTCATTATCCTGGGAACAGGGATTGTCTTTCCATTTGCTCAAGATTGTGCTTTAATTTGTATTTCCCTGATGCCGAGTGATGTGGAGCACTTTTTCATGTGTCTGTTGGCCATCTGGATGTCTTCTTTGCAGAAATGTCTGTTCATGTCCTCTGCCCATTTCTTGATTGGATTATTTGTTCTTTGGGTGTTGAGTTTGATAAGTTCTTTATAGATTCTG
>PISX010024781.1:0-27290 GCA_004024625.1 Mellivora capensis | reverse complement strand
AGCACTGGGTGTGGTGTAAAACTATGAATTCTGTTACGCTGAAAAGAAATTTAAAAAAAATTAAAAAAAAAGAAAAATAGGAGCTGGAAACACTTGGTGGAAACACTTGGGGACTGATTGGGAACATCTCCAATTCTAGTGGAAACAAGAGGCAAGGAAGGTTGTTGGAAGCATCCTAGACCACCAGGCAGTCTCAGAGACATTCACCAAGACCATTGTCAGGGAGGCCTCCAGTCAAAGTCAGCCGTCAGTTGAAAGCCATGTCTGCAAAAGTGGTCTTGTCTTCATCTCCTTGCCACACTCAGCCACTAGGTAAGATCATGGTCACAGGAAGAATGGCCTTCATGCAAATGTGAAAATAGACTTCAGAGCACAGCAGGTAAGGCCTTTGGTCCAGCGAGCTCCCTGTTTTTGAAGGCCTCCAAGTCCTTATGTTACAATGTTAAATAATGATATACAATAAATGCTTACCATAGGATCTAACACAGCACATTCTACTAAGGAAATGATCAATGAATGCTCAATATCATTATTGTTTCTGGATCAGTATAATTAAGACATGATGTTGGAGTATGGTAACTCTGTCCACTGCTGAGTCTGAGGTTCCCCTTAAGCCAAAAATCAACATTTAGATATCATCTTAATTCAGTGTTCCACAAATGCTAGTAAACCACAGCCACTGGAGTTTCAGGGTCCAGGGGCATATTTAGGAAGTCTTAATGGACAAACTTGGAGCCCTAAAGAACGAGAGTACCAAGGAAATGCCAGACAGACAGAGAGAAAGTATCTGTGGTTGGATCTACTGCCATCCATCAAAGATGAAAGTCATGAATTTATAGATGAGCAAAGACCAATAGCAATATTGAGAGAATGGTGATTCAGAGCAACTCCCCAGTAAATATGTTGCCAGTGACCTCCTTCCATAGAATGTGGGAAAATTACCTTTGGGGAAAAATTTGCTGCAGTTATTTGAGTCTTCCAAAACAAATGAGACAACAGTGGGCCTTGGAAAGACTTCTCAGGGGCTTAGAGTAAATATTCACTACTTTAAGACCCAAAACTGAACACTCTTCCATGGTGTCAAAGAAGTTCTGCATGGAAGTGGGACTTCTGGGAAAAAGGAAACTCAGCATTGGAGGATGGAGAATCCCAAGATTTCTCTTTCATCCATAGTTCTGCCCTCACTTCATCTGTGACTTAGAGCAAGTTAACTACCTCTGGAACTGTTTTCTCGTCCTTATGATATGTATTAGGACTGCTTGTTATCCAAAGCCATTCCCAATAAGAACAATGCTACAACTTTGCCCTAGGTAATTGCTAAAACCAGTAGACACTGAGGATTTCTGATCCAAAACCTGTTTTATCCCTTTCAGCTCTCTGTTTCTTATTTTACTCCTAGGGGGGAGAAGGCAACTACTGCCATCCATCAAAGGTGAAAGTCATGAAACTGCTAATTGGTTTTGAATTTAGTCTCATCAGGGGGTCAAGAAGAAATGTGGATCAGAGCTGACAGTTTTAAGTGTGTCCTTAATTTATTGTCTTTGACAAAAAGAAAAGATGAGATACATTTTTCAAAAGTAGAAGAGAAAATGATCTCCCAGGTATCTAATTTGCATGTTAGAAGTCTGCCTTGGCCATCAAGGTTCATGAAAGTTTGAGTTTGTATCGAAAGTGATAGTTGACTCCCAGACAACAAAGAAATGAAAGAGAACCCATACATGGATAACTCAAAATTATGGCAGCAGGGGGTACTGCTGGGATGATGAAGCTGGCACCACACTTGATCTAATTGTTGATAGCTCTTCCGGCTCACCCACTGTGGGTGTGATTCTCTTATCCTCCCTTTTCAATCTAAGGACCTTCCAATGTCATGCTTGCCATCTATGCTCACAAAACTTATAGAAGAGGAGACATATGGAGAGACCGTAGTCAATGAAGGTATCTATGCTTTCCTTTGACCTGATCATCATCAGCTAAAATGCTGACTTCTTCCCTCTAAAACCCTAATTATGTGGAAAATCCAAGTACCCCATCTATTAATTACTACACACCAGACCCAACCTTAGTTATTTGATTTAAAGTAGCATATGGAGATTGGTGATGCATGATAGAAGGGACTATGTGTTGAAGTTAGGGAGAAGAGAAATGAAAAGTTGGTTAAAATGGCCCCCTCATACTTTCTTGAATGGGAAGGACATCTCTATGCTAACCACAGAGAATTTGCAGATCCATTACCCTGACCTTGGATAATTGACATTTTAGCACTAATATCAGGTATCATTGGAGTCCATAGACCTATGGAATCATAGGCCCTAGAAGTATGCAGTGGGTATACACCTGCTTAGCACTCAAGGTTCAGTGAAAGCTGGGTTCCCACAATTGTTTACCATGTTCTTAATCTGAGAAGGACCCCTTCTCCCAACACCCCTCATGCCACTTCAGTTGAACCCCTCATCCCATTTCAGTTGAGTTCAATTTGTCAACATTATTTAGACATATTTTATTTTATTTTTTAAAGTTTATTTATTTATTTATTTATTTGAGAGACAGGAGAGAGAGAGCATAAGTGGGGGCAGAGGCAGAGGGACAAGCAGACTCCCAGCCAAACAGGGAGCCAAACTCAGGACTAAATCCCAGTATCCTAAGATCATGACCTGAACCGAAGTCAGATACTTAACATACTGAGCTACCCAGGTGCCCCTAGACACATTTTATATTCCAGGAACTGAGATAGATGCTGAAGAATATGAATAAGACAGGATTCCATTAGCTCATAGACCAGTGGGAGAAGAAGTTATAAATAGATTATTTCAGTATGGTAGTATAAACTCATTGATAAAGGGAGGCCTTGGACGCTGTGAAAGCAGAAGGAGGTGGGTACCCTAAATGGGGGAGAATTTCCTCCTCTATCTCCAAAAAAAAATGCCCTTGAGAATTTCATTGTCCATTCGACAATATCTCTGAGTAGCCATAAGTCATAAAATAATGAATTTTAAGCTGAATTTAAGTTCAAGCAACTTCACTATCGTGATAATCTCTAGAAACGAGTATTTTATTCAATATAGGGTACTAATTATCTCTTGAAGCTTTTTAGCTTAAGGAAACAAACTTTGTTGACTCGGTCTCCTTGGAATAATATGTCTTAGTTACTGAATCCTCATGTTTGCTCATTTTCCACACTGGAGCTTTACTCATTCTCATGAGGATTCCAGGGACAGAGGGTAGAGTGACTCCTTAAGTTGGGGGTGGCAGTGAAGAGAGGAGACTGAGAGGCGAAGAGATATAACCAGAGAAATAATGAGGTTCTATGTCAGCCAGAAAGCTAGAGGTTGGATTAGGAAGTGATTAATACCAAGAAAGTTTGGTTGTCCACTTTTTTTTTTTTTTTCCACTTTGCTCTCACTTAAAGCAAAACAGTCCATGTATGTGACCCAGTCTAGGGTTCTCTTTGAACCCTGGATTAATGATAGAATCTTGGTGGATGATTCCTGCTCTGAAAGTTAGTACTCTGAGCCAGGAAGCTAGTGATCACCTTGACCCCCTCCACAAGGACAGGGGATATTATTGCATAGCTACCTCCCTCCATGACTGACTATGGGATAGAAACATGGATGGAAACATTTGGTTGTGCCGAGTTGGTCCTTGGAGGTTATCTGTCAAGAATAAATTTAGAGAAAAGTAACATGCCCTGAATAAAGACGGAAGGCCAGGGAACATGGTGAGGAATTGTGAACCAGTCAACTGGACTGCTATAAAAAAAGGACTGGAGTGTCTGTGAAGCTGGCACAGTGAAACAAGAGATACTGAGCCACAAACATAGACAGGACGAGATACAGGAGAATCGAGGGCTGACTCCAGACTTACTTAAAGTTGAATGTCGATATTCATGCCCATGGAGCTTTTCTTACATGTGTCATGACTTGTCTTATCTCAGTTTCCCCCAATGTGAACTGGGATTGTTATAGTACCTATCATAAAGTTCTGTGAAGGGCTAACAAATGCATACAACATGCACACATGTGCACGAATGTGTGTATGCATACACATAGAACTCTGTTGACCTGGCCCGTAGAAGTTTAGAAGGAATTCAATCAATACCGATTCTTAGTATTGTTTTTATTATTATTCTTCTTTTGGTTATCTTTGGAATCATATATTCTAGAGTCTGGGAATGGATCTTTGATCATGATAGATTATATTTTATGATTTTATTTATTTATTTGAAAGAGAAAGAGAGAGAAAAGAGTGAGCAAGAAAGAGAGAATACAAGTCCGGGGGTAAGGCAAGGGGGATGAAGAGGCAGACTACACACTGAGCAGGGAGCCCGATGCATGCCTCGATCCCAGAGCCCTGGGATCATAACCCAAGCCAAAGGCAGACGCTCAACCAACTGAACCACCCCAGGTGCCCCCATGATGGATATTCTTAAACATTCTTCAAAGCTCTTAGGTCTCAAGACCAGTGATAATTCTTTGCTCTGGTTCAGCCATTTTTCTTCATCGCTAATAATTGAGGGTGAGGGATTGTGACTCCTCTGCAGTTTACAATGATTAGCTTAAGGTCATGAATTCGAAAAATAGGAGCAAATTACAAATTACAAAATTCTGTTTGGATACAAACACATATCGAACGTGATTTGGGACTCCAGTCTTCTGATAATCATTAGCTGATTCTCCCATTATGGCTAACAGAAGTATTTTGATACTTTGTTTCTTTTTTTTTTTAAGATTTATTTATTTATTTGACAGATAGATATCACAAGTAGGCAGAAAGGCAGGCAGAGAGAGAGGAGACAGCAGGCTCCCCGCTGAGCAGAGAGACTGATGCAGGACTCTATCCCAGGACCCTGGGATCATGACCTGAGCCGAAGGCAGAGGCTTTAACCCACTGAGCCACCCAGGCACTCCTTTCTTTTAATAACAAGTTGCTAGGTGTCTGGCATAGTTTATTTAATCTCTATGAGGTTAGTACAATTGCACCTATTTTACAGATAAGGCAATTGAGTGTCAGAGAGATTAACTCATTTACAAAAATCGGACCACTTGGGTGATTTGGAAATGCTGGATTTGGACCAAGGGCTGTTTGGTGTTGGATTTCAATCTCTTCATCCTTCCTTCCGCGCCTCGCCATAATGCCATCATCAAGAAGTCATAATCATGCCTCAGTGTTCCCTTTTCTGCCTCCTGCCTTGCACTGCACTCTCAAGAAGCTTGCTAACCCCCTATGCAGAAGCCATTTGCTTTTAATCTTGTGATGTGGAATGGTCTAAGGGACATTTCTGATTTTCTCAGTGCTTAACTCCATTCTTATTCTATTACCTGCTGAGTGTGCTGATGTATCCCTATGCCTTTCTTTAGTGAACCCAGTAGGCATGTGTCTCTGTCTCCTTCATTGTCCTACTGTTTGACCAGCCCTTCAGGATGCTACAGCCTGGTGGTTCTCAGCAACATCAGCCTTTCCTGGGAACTTGCTAGAAATGCAAATTCTCAGACCCCTGCCCAGATCTCCTGCATCAGGGACTCTGGAAAGAGGATCTCTAGGTGATTCTGAAACACATACAAATTGGAGAACTCCTAAGATAGTCTAGAAATGGAGTCTCACACATTGTTCAGTAAAAAAAACTCTAAAGGTATCCTCTCTTTTTCCAGTCCATGAAATGATACAATGTAAAATTTTCAAAAATGTTTTAACTCTCCTTATTTATCACTTAAATGGTTACCAAAAACAACAACAACAAAAACAGACACATGGTAACCAGGCTTGTGTATGTGGGGGTGGGGTGGTGCACAGAAGGGACAGAGAAATCCCATTTGAATGCTAGTACTTTAAAGGAAATTGTTAACTGGGAATTAAAGTCATAGACTCTGGGTCACAAAAAATTCAACAGTTACATTTTAAAAACATGTAGGTTAATTTCTGATCAATGGACCTGCCCATGACTTACCCTCTACAACATAATCTGTTATTTGCCTTCCAAGTTCTTAAGGAAAATTATAGAGCAATGCAGGGAGTTGGGGAGAGGCCAATAACCAAAGGTAAGAGAGAAATTTAATTTGACACAAAGGATATGACCTGAGGAGGTACTGCTTATAGGAAAAACTGTCTTAAAAGGAGAACAGTTGAATTTGAATGAATTCAGCCAATTAAACTGTTAAAAAGCTAATTACAGTCCTTTTTTTTTTAACCTCACTTTGCAGAAATAAGCATCTGTTTTATTGCTGAAATTTTGGTTTGAGTGTGTGGCACTGTCCAGAGCAACCAAGTATATCATGTAATATAAAAAATGTGTTTCATATTATCTTTAAAAAAATCTGAAAACCTCCAAATTGCCAAGCACCAAGAACCACTGCAACCATACTCTTCAAAGGTTAATGAACCCTCCCTGGCATCCTGCAGCCACACTTTCACATGTCCTCATATCCCTTTCACTTGTAATTCCTTTGTCTCCTCTTCTTAAACAAGCTCCTTCATAGCCAGCTGGCAAGAACCTTGGGGAAATGATCCTTTTTTATGATATTGCCAGAGAGAGAGAGAGTGGCTTTTCCTTTGGGCTCCCATTTGCACCTCCCTTCCCATAGAAATGATCTTCCTAGTATCACATAATAACACAGATTTGGGACTCAAGCTCAGAGTCTGAATCCTTAGAAAGTAAGAGGAGAGGAGAAGAGCAAGATAAGAAGGAAGCATTGAGTAGGCAGGACACCATCTAGGTGTCTGAAATATCTTGGTTCCAAAAAATTCAGAGAAGCACAAGTGTTCCATTCTGTAATCCTGGTGCCAAGTAGGACAACCTTGAAACATCTGCCTTTACAAAGGGGATGTTGGTCATTCTCCTCTCCTAGATGGCTCTCACATCTTCCATTCAGAAGCATTGAAAGAGGCCACTTATTTCTGATATGTTTCCTTATCCCTTCAACTGCTCCCCTCTCCCCAGTGTCTCCTAGAGCCATCCATTCATCACACCTCACCTATGTGGTGTTCCAGCCCTAATAAATTCCTTTTTACCACAGGGAGCTTATTGTTAAGACTTTAATGAGTTGCAGATTGTATTTACTTCTCTTGTAAATTGTTCATTACCCTTGCTAGGAAGGACACTTTTTTTTTTTTTTTTTTTTTTGCCACTTTCATTATTTGAGACATTCATGTTAAATCACTACGGGTGTATTTTTATTTTATTTTGTTTGCAAATCATATATATCCATCATTCAACTTCAATTATAGGAAGAATAAACTATTTACAATGTTCTGACACCTTTAAATTTCTCAGATGAATTTTCTGATCATTTTTAAGCTGTAATAATTTCCTTCCAAAGACTGGTTCAATTGAATTCATAAAATGACACAACATGTATGTGTATATCCCAATGGAGGAGAGAACTCCTAATTCTGGAGACAAGCTGGCTTGCCTTTTATACATGCACTGCTGTTTACTAGATGTGATTTACTTAAACTCTTTAATAACAATAACAAGGGTTACTATTTATTCTAAGCCCCTTAGTTCAAGGCCACTGTGATAAGCACTTAAACATTTTCCCTTTTCAGCACTACAATAGTCTTATGGGATGAATACAAATATTATTCCCTCTTTATAGATGAGAACTCTGAGGCACAGAGTGGTTAAGCAATGTGCTCAAAATCACTCAGCTAGTAAATAGGGGACTGGGATTCAAAGCCAGGCAAGGAACCTCCAAAATCTACTCCCAAGGTCATGTTCTTTTAAATGTAAGTTTCCTTTTTTGTAAAATGGGGCTAATGTTACTGATCTGAGGGGTTCTTGAGTAGAGGAGGAGAAAGAGTGGGGCTAAACACCCAGTACCCAGTGAAAGCTTTTCTAAAGACAACCTTGAGAAACTTCCCAAGGTCACAAGTGAGTAAACAGCTCTAAGGTATCCAGAAAGTTAAGGGAAAAGTCAAAGAAATGATTATGAACTTGCGGGGATTTAGAAGCTGGGAACAACTAAACATGAAGATTGATGTTTTAGGAAATAGCTGCTCATCTCTATTTTCAGAATGCCTGATAAATTAAAAAAACAAAACAAATAAAACAAAACAACAACAACAATAAGCACACTCTTATCAGAGACATGAAAATGTAGAATTACTTACATTGGTTTTTCTAATCTTCCCCAAGTTATTTTTTTTTCCCAATCTTTTTCGTGTTTTCACCGTTTTCTTCCTAATTTTTTTCCAATGAAGTAGCCAAACTGAATGACTGGACATGGTTTATGAAAGGAAGAGAAGTGTCTTTTTAACTGTCCTCTCTATGCCAAGAACTTTGCTTAGCTTCCTGGACCCCCGCACTGTCTGTAAAAAAGGATGCTATTATCCCACTGTCCCCACTACAGATGAGGACATTTGCCTCTAGTCCATGGAACTAATATCACCTTCCACCTTGCCTTTGATTTGAGATAAACTCCAAGGAGTTCACTCTCACATGGGCCGGGAAATAATATAGTCTACATCAACAAAGAAAGTCCCCCGTATCCATTTTAAAGAAAAATCCTTCAATTTTCTTCCTCTTTATTTATTGATGCAGCAATTGTTCTCCTCTTGCAGCTCTGTGTTCGCTCCTCTGGGAAAGAGAAACCTGTCTTTGCTTATCCTTTTTTGTGACTACAGATCGACCACTGGCTCAGTGCAGTGCCTTCTCAAGTACCTGGGGTTCATGGCTGTATTGAGATTTTGACCTCCAAGCATCCATCGGCTAACTTTTGATTCACATGGTTAGAAGAGACAGGAGACACAGGTGCAGGTAGCTGAGTGTTGGTTTCAGTCCTATTCCTGACACTGGCTACGTGCTTGCCTACAGCCCAGATCATCCCTTCCCTACCTCGTCATTTCAGCCTCTCCTATAGGAGGGTTTTGCTAACATAACCTTAATTCAGAACCATAATCATCCTGTTCTTTCCTCAGATCGTTTTCTCCTCTCCCACCTTGTTCTCCCCTTCTTCTAAGATTGAAATGATGTCACTTATTCCCAGAATGGCGTGGCTTTATTTTTTCCCCTTTTCTAGATTGGTAGCAATAAAATAATAAAAGCTGAAGTCCTAAACATACCAGAGAGGGGGAAACTGAAGTTCCCTTTTCCATCAGACATCTAGGCTCCCTGGAGGCTCCCCCAGAGCTGATTTTCCTTCAATCTAAAACTGACTCCTGGCATAAGCATTAAGACCTAGCATCCTTTTTGGCTTTTCTTTTTTAACACAGTAATGTACTTAGGTTGATTTCTAAGACTTCAGATGAATTACTTTGATGGTATGTCCCTGAGGCGATATTACCACAATGGAAAAGAGCCAAGAGGGGAGTAGGTACTTAGTGAATAAGTAGATAAGGAATTTGTATTCAGTCATAAAAACCCAGAGGAAGGAAATGGGCAAAAGAAGAAGCCAGGCTGGATCTCACTCCTTGTGGACTGAGACCCTATCTTAGTTACATTGTACAAAGGAGCTCAGCTTCCTTCAGCTGTGCTTAATGTCCATGAGATTCTGGTTTAGACTAAAAAATACTGTTGAGAGGGGCACCTGGTTGGCTCAGTCAGTTAAGCATCTGATTCTTGATTTTGGCTCATGTCATGATCCAGGGTCATGAAATGGAGCCCCCTGAGTGTGGCTCTGCACTCAGTGGGGAGTTTTCTTGAAATTCTATCTCTCCCTCTGCCTCGCCACACTCTCACACTCTCTCAAGTAAATAAATAATATTTTAAAAAGTACTACTGAGAGAGATGAGAGTGAGGGGCTGCTAGACTCTGCACCCCTTCCCCTGGTGTCTGTCCTCCCAGCCTCACTCCAAGAGAGGCCCCTTCTGTCCTATAAAAATGGATCCTCTTCCTAAGCAAAGGTTTCTAACACCTCCCCATCTTAGGGACATGTCAACTGATTGTAGCCTTTTTCCAATATTGACTCCATTCTCTCTATCTTTATCATCTCTCTCTGTACTTGTTCTTTCCATAAAGGATTTAAAGTACCTGAGTCTTTCTCAATGCAAGGGGAAAAAAAAAAAAAGAGAGAGAGAGAGAGAGAACAACAACAACAAAAAAACCCAAAACCAAAAACAACCCCCTGATTTTCTTCTGGCCCCAAGACTCCTCCAGGTATCAATCACTCACTGTCCTCCAAGAGCCAACCATGTCATTTTCTCTGGATGCTTCCCCACTCTATCCCATCTCCCACCCTCCTCATCTGCTTTATTCTGTCTTCTCCTTTCTGGTTTTCCTTTTTAAATGTTTTTGTTTTGCCTTCTAGAGGCCACTACTCCATATTGACTCTCTATTGCCATTCTACTCTATATTGCCACTACTATTTTTTTTTTTTTAAGTCATTATTTGTTGGCTTTGGCCATAAACAGTGAGAATTTAAATCCTTTCTCTATGTTCCTTTGTCATTTTGATACTTACTTCTGTCCACTTCTTTTCTAACTGCTGTCCTTGTGGCCTCCCATTATTTACATATGGTCAAAGACTCTTCTGGTCTTTACCTCCCATCTGCTGTCTCCCATTTTCTGTTCACTGAATCTTGACTTTTGCATTGTAAAAATGATGAGCACTGGGTGTTATATGCAACTAATAAATCAGTGGGCATTTTAACAAAAATAATGGGGATGCCTGGGTGTCTCAGTCAGTTAAGTGTCTGCCTTTGGCTCAGGTCATGATCTCTAGATCCTGGGATCGAGTCCCATGTCAGGCTCCATGATCAGCAGGGAGTTTGCTTGAGATTCTCTCTCTCTGCCTCGGCCTCTCCCTGACTCCAGTATTAAAAAATAAAAAATTAATACATAAATACACAAAAGAAAGAAAAAAGAGCAAATTAATCTACAGCAGTTTTATCTGTGTCTTCCTTATTCCCAAACCCATTAGTTTTATTTTTTTAAATTTCATCTTTATTGAGGTATAATTGACATATAAAATTGTAAGATATTCAAAGTGTGCATCATGGTGATTTTATATACATATACATTGTGAAGGGATTCCCCCTTGCAATCTGATTAATTAACATATTCACCACCTCACAAATTTGCTCTTTTTTTTAATTTGGTAAGAAAAGTTAAATTCTACTTTTTGAGCAAATTTTAATTATACAGCACAGTATTATCAACTATAGTCACCATGTCATACATTAGATCTTCAGAACTCAGTCATCTTACAGCTGAAAATGTATATACCCTTTATCCAACTTCTCCCTATTTGCCTCAACCTGTTGCCACTGGCAAATAATTTTCTACTGTTTCTGTGAGTTGAACAGTTGGACTTTTTTTTTTTTTGTAGGTTCCACATGTAAGTGATACCATGTGGTATTTTTCTTTCCCTGTGCAGCTTAACTCACTTGGACTCGCTTAGGCAAATGGCAGAATTTCTTTCTTTCCCATAGCTGAATAGTATTCATGTATATGTGTGTGTAATATATATCACATATTTAATCATTTATCCGTTGATGGACACTTAGGTTATTTCCATATCTAGGCTACTATAAAAAATGTTGCAATGAACGTGGGAATACAGATGAGTCTTTGGTACCCAGCTTTTGTTTCATTTGGCTATATACCCAGAAGTGGGATTACTGGATCCTATGTTAGATCTATTTTTAAATTTTTTGAGGACCTCACCACTGGTTTCCATGGTGCCTGCACCAAACTGTGTTCCCACCAACAGCACAAAAGTGCACCCCCTTTCTCTGCCTCCTCACTGACACTTCTCATCTCTTTTCTTCTGATGATAGGTATTCTAGCAACTGTGAGGTGGTATCTCATCATGGTTTTGGTTTGCATTTCCCCGATGATAAGTGATGCTGAACAACTTTTCATGTACCTTTTGGCCATTTGAAAGTCTTCTTTGGAAAAATGTCTATTCAGTTCCTCTGTCCATTCTTTAATTGGATTGCTTGGTGTCTTTAGCTATTAAGTTGTATGAATTCTTTATACATTCTGGATATTAACCCCTTATCTGGTTTGCAATTTGAAAACATCTTTTCTCATTCTGTAGGTTGTCTTTTTACTTTTTTGATGGTTTTCTTCGATGTACAGAAGATTTTTATTTTGATTTCGGTCACATTTGTTTATTTTTGCTTTGTTGTCTTTGATATTGATGTTAAATTATAAAAAAAATTGCCAAGACCAAAATTAAGGAATTTATTCCCTATGTTTTCTTTTAAGAGTTTTATGGTTTCCCATCTTATATTCTAGTCTTTAGTCCACTTTGAGTCAATTTTTGTGTATGGTGTAAGATAGGGGTCCAGTTTCACTGTCTTACATGTAACTGTCCAGTTTCCCCAACACTGTTTATTAAAGACATTATCCTTTCCCCATTGTATATTCTTGGTTTCTTTGTTGTAAATTAATGGATCATAAATGCTTAGGTTTATTTCTGGGCTCTTTATTCTCTTCTATTGATTTATGTGTCTTTTCTAATGCCAATACCATGTTGTTTTGATTATTATAGCTGTGTAATATGGTTTGAAGTTAAAAAGTGTTCTTTTTCAAGATCATGCTGTCTCTTTAGGGCCTTTTGTGGTTCCATACAAATTTTAGGATTCCTTGTTCTAACTCTGGGGGGAAAATGCCATTGGTTTTGATAGTGATTGAATTGAATCTGTAGATTGCTCTGGGTTGTATGGGCATTTAAACAATATTAACAATATTCATTCTTCCAATCCATGAGCAGGAATATCTTTCCATTTATTTGTGTCTTTGATTTATTTCAATAATTTCTTATAGTTTTCAAGGCATAGGTTTTTAACTCTTGGTTAAATTTATTCATAGGTTTTATTCCTTTGTTGCAATTGTAAATGGAATTGATTTCTTAATTTCTCTTTATTGATAGTTCATTACTTGGGTATAGAAATGAAACTGACTTTTGTATATAGATTTGGTATCCTTCAACTTTATTGGATTTGTTTATTAGTTCTAACAGTATTTTGATGGGGTCTTTAGGTAAGCCCACTAGCTTTATTTATTTATTTTTATTTAATTTTATTTTTTCAGTGTTCCAAGATTCATTGTTTATGCATCACACCCAGTGCTCCATGCAATACATGCCCTCCTTAATACCCACCACCAGGCCAACCCCCCACCTCCTCCCCTCCCAAACCCTCAGTTTGTTTCTCAAAGTCCACAGTCTCTCATGGTTCATCTCCCCCTCCGATTTCCCCCAGCTCACTTCTCCTCTCCTTCACCCAGTGTCCTCTGTGTTATTCTTTATGCTCCACAAGTAAGTGAACTAGCTTTAAATTCAGTCAGCATTAACTTCTAAAAGTACTTTTTTGTTTATTTGGTAATATTCCAACAGTTTGCTTTAATCCAACTTTGTTTGTTTGTTTGTGTTTTTTTTCCTAGTTACTTTTTCCACATATTTATAAGCTCTGGCATGGAAAAAGAAAAGGAAGAAGAACAGGAAAGAAGGAAAGAAAGAAAGAAAAAGAAAGGAAAAAAGAGAAGAAAAGAAAAAGAGAAGGTGATGGGGAGGTAAGGAAAGGTACTAAGACTTTTCTTGGAAGTAGAATATATAACTTATGCCTTCAATGAGTTCAAGTTTAGAACATTTCTGGGCTCAGATGCAAGTGGAAAGGTCATAGAAAAACAAGGTTTTGTTTATAAAAGAAGGAAAGAGCTTGCTGCCCTATATTTCAATCCATTTGATCTTACAACAGTACCAACTCATTTTTTTTTAAATGTCATTTACTTGTGGCAGAAGCAAACATTCTCACTTCCTGAAGGTGTTACCTTGTTAAGAAGCATAATGTCTTCCTAATAAAATCCAGGTGATTTATAGCATGTACACAGAGGAAGCAGATTTGGGGTAAAAATTGACAGTTATGCAAGTATCAGAAATGCCAGCTGCTGCACTGTGGTTCACACTGGAAAGAAATTTGCCCTCTTGCTGTGAGCCATCTGTATAGGAATAGGAAGACTCATTTCCAGGAAGTTCCACCACATCTATATGCTAAAATAGTCTAAAAAGACTATTTTATAGTCCTCATTCATGTTGTTAATAATAAGAAAATTAATAGTACATATTTCATATCAATCTGTAATAAGAATAATTGAAAATATCAACTAATAACTAAACATTTGGAGTGCTGTGTTCAAAATTGTTTGTGTATCCCTTCCTTTAGGCATTCCTTTCTGATCATGCCTTATCCCAAGTGAACTATGGACTCTTCCTCATGGTGCCTACCGTAGCATCCTTTGCATAACCGTTGTAAAAACTGATGCATTGTATCTTAATTATTGCTTTCCTTCCTTTTGTTAACCAAAGTAAGAGATTATGTCTCATTTGAATGTATATCCTCAATATGTGGTTCAGTTCCTAGTGTATAATAGGCACTTAATAAATTTTAATGAATGAGTAAACTCACAAAGCTGTGTACACACAGTTTCTCACCTGATTAGTACAATTATCCTGCTGACTGAAAGTACAGAAAATTTTATTAGCACCCCTTTTACATGTGAGAGGAAGCAAAACGCTTAGGGACATGATATACAAAGGTTCCACTACAAATCAATGGTGGAGAGACTACTCCATGCTCTTTTCTTTCAAGCTGCTGATGCCTCTGTACAAAGATGACGGCAAGTGACAGATCTTATGCCCAGGTCTTTTTGGACCCTAGATGAGAAGTCAGGGACCTACACCTTACTAAATAAAGCCTTATGGCTTGGAGCAAATCACTTAGGTCTCTTCCTTCGTAGTACCTACCTAAAGAGAGTGAACAGATGAATGTGAAAGTGTATTACAAAATAAAAACCCTGAATAAACTAATGTTTTAGTCGTTTATAATCCAAAGAGAATGATACAGACAAAAGTGGCCATTTTTTCATTCATTCCAAGGAGTCTATTGAGAAACTAATTGGTTTCATTGTTTCCACTCCTAATAGCCACTCCCCTACAATACATTCTCCACATTGTAGCCAAGTAAACTTTTCAACAGGTGAAGTTTTGGTCTCCTAACTTCAGCCTTCCAAGAGCTCCTGGAATCTCAAACCATTAGCTAAGCAACATGATCCTTGATGAGATGATCCTGCTCACTTTTCTAGTCCCATCAGTCTTACCCTTCTGGGTATCCTCTTATCTCATTCATTTTTTATACTTCCTCAAAACACATATGTAAGGGATGGTAGATAAATGTATGTTGTGGGTGTGCATGTGTGTGTGCATACACACATATATGCATGGTGTGTGAGAACTCTATATATGATGTGGAGGTTTTTGGCAAAATGAAATTACTTACATCATGGGATATTATTATAGCCATTTAAAATAGTGCCTTATTTGTTATGCTCCGCAAATAAGTGAAACCATATGATAATCTTTGCTTGACTTATTTCACTCAGCGGAGGACATGGGGAGAGGGAGAGGAGAAGGAAGTTGAGGGAAATTGGGTGGGGGGAGATGAACCATGAGAGACTATGGACTCTGAAAAACAACCTGAGGGTTTTGAAGGGGCGGGGGGGTAGGAAGTTGGGGGAGCCAGGTGGTGGGTATTATGGAGGGCATGCATTGCATGGAGCACTGGGTGTGGTGTAAAACTATGAATTCTGTTACGCTGAAAATAAATGAAATAAAAAAATAAAATAAAATAGTGCCTTACATGTCTATTTATTTTCTCATTTGGGAATTATCTATTAAGAATCTATCCATATCTTTTACCTATAATTATATCTGTATCTATTCCTTACTTCAGACATCCTTCCTAACCTCCTAGACTAGTTTAAAGCTCTTTGTTCTAAGCTCCTAGAAAATCCCTAGAACATTATATTTTTGCTTTCACAAAATTTAACACATGTTTACCACGTCTGCCTCTGCAAAAGATTATAAATCCTATGGATCCAGAGAACCTGTGTGCTTACCTTATTCATCACTGTGTCCTAAGGATTTAGTATAGCTCCTAGTATATAGTAAAAGCCCAGTAGATATGTGTTGGGTGGATACTTGATGAAGAGATATATGAATGTAACATGCTGGGCTTGATTTAAGTGAAGGAGATAGAAAATTGGAATACTTTGTGATAAATGCTGTGAAAAGACATCTATGGCTTTGTTTTTTAAACATTCAGTCCCCTTTCTCATAATTTCTTAGAAGATTTACCCCATCCCATCCCCTCCACTTTTGGCACCTTTGGTCCAGGCAAGCTGACCCAAGAACCTTGTCCCCTAGATGCACATGACCAAAGAAAGGATCTTTAAGGTCTATACTGGCATTTGGACTGCAACTAACAGAAAGATGACATCTTGCCTCTACAGTTTCTGAGCTTGGTAGAATGTAAGCTTTGATCTGGAGGGAGCCCTCTTTCCACCACATGGAGGAAGTCCACTTAAGAATGAAATCAGTGGGGCACCTGGGTGGCTCAGTGGGTTAAAGCCTCTGCCTTCGGCTCAGGTCATGATCCCAGCGTCCTGGGATTGAGCCCCACATCGGGCTCTCTGCTCAGCAGGGAGCCTGCTTCCTCCTCTCTCTCTGCCTGCCTCTCTGCCTACTTGTGATCTCTGTCTGTCAAATGAATAAATAAAATCTTAAAAAAAAAAAAGAATGAAATCAGTAGGGCACCTGGGTGGCACATTTGGTTGGGTGATTGCCTTCAGCTCAGGTCATGATCCCAGAGTCCTGGAATCAAGCCTGCATCGGGCTCCCAGCTCCACGGGGAGTCTGCATCTCCTTCTGACCTCTCCCTCTCATGCTCTCTCTCACTCTCGCTCTCTCTATCTCAAATAAATAAATAAGATCTTTTTAAAAAATGAAATCAATATGTGGGGAAAAGGAGTTGAGCTCACAAAGGAGTTGGACTCCCAAGTTCCAAAGATGTTGTTGGGACATTTTTATCAGGTCATGTCTTAATTTAGTCAATCTCTTGACTTTTCTTTTAGAGAAGCAGTCAGTTTTAACCTAATTAAATTAAGTTTAGCTGTAGTCATTCTGAATTCAGATTCTGTAAACTGCAGTGGAAAATGTTTGACCTCACTTATTGAGGCAAGTTCAAGAGGCAATGGGAACTCCCCTGCAAGGAGACACAGGGGGCTTCAGAGAAGCTCACACAGAGGAGGATACTCCTGAAGCTAGCGTTGTTAATACTCAGGAAAAAATTAAACCTGAGCTTTTTACCAATTGCATTTTGTGTAATCATGCTCTTGATAGAGGGCAGTGAGTCATAAATAAATGTGTGACTTTATCACATGGAGCCAAAATACACCTAAAGCCCATACATTTACTTACCCCATAAGCTTACCTTTTCTAATACCTAATTATCCAGATTTTTGCAAGGAAGCATAACTTTCTAAGCTATGCATCTACCACAATAGTTACAAAAGCATCAGACCTTGAACCCACTCTGATTGTACCATCTTCAAGTAGTATTAAAATACTGCAGGAAAATTTCTATTTCTCTTAATTTCACAGATCCCCCTCTTCCTTACCCACAAAATTATGATAGAAGTAGCTAATTTAAAAAATGGGGTAGGGGCACCTGGGTGGCTCAGTGGGTTAAGCCTCTACCTTCGGCTCATGTCATGGTCTCAGAGTCCTGGGATCAAGTCCCATGTTGGGCTCTTTCTTCGGCAGGGGGCCTGCTTCCCCCCTCCCCCCAACCTGCCTCTCTGTCTACTTGTGTTCTCTCTCTGGGTCAAACAAATAAATAAATAATCTTTTAAAAAATGGGGTAAAATATAATAAATGCATTACATGGAGCCTATACATAATATAGGGTTAGACTTAGTTTAGTTAGCTAAAATGTTCTGAGAGAATTCTGGATCCTAAACTATCATGTGAAAAGATATGACATCATTTCTGCAACTTAAGTGTAATGTCTAATACAACTTGGACATTCAATGACTGTTTGTAGAGAAAATAAAACAGAAGACCAGCTTAGGCTCACTGGACTCACTTTGTCTCCAACTTTCTTCTCTGTCCACTGTACTCATGGTTCTGTGTTCACTACTCCACACGTATCTCATCTTCAGATCCAATAGATGTATTTTATGTTTACCAAACTAGACCTCTATGCAGCATTAAATCCCATGAGCCATTTTTCCTTTCTTAAAACTCCTCTGAATTTCAAGAAATCGCTTTCATTTGCTATCCCTTTGTGAACACATTTTGTTCTACTGAGTCAGTTAGTCTTTCTACACCTGATCATTAAAAGTTGGTGTTCAGGAGGTTAGCATGGGTTGGGGAGAGGGAAATGGGGAGTTAGTACAAAAGGGAACAGAATTTCAGTTTGAGAACATGGAAAAGTTTGGGAGGTGGATGGTGGTGATGATTGCACAACATTGTAAATGCAGCTAATACCACAGAGTAAGACACTTAAATATGGTTAAAATGGTAAATGTTATGTATATTTTACAACAGTAAAAATGTTGGTGTTTATTCAAATTCATCCCAGTCTTCTTACTGTTCAATATTTTCTTTTTAATAATCACATCCAAACCCAAACTTTCAACTGTCGTTTATACTCTACAACTTTCACTTAATTTTAAAACCTATTATTTCTAGTTTCAAGTGATACCCTAGATCCATCAATTTGGTCATTCAGAAATCACTAACAACATGCCATTTACATATCCAACATTGAGCTAACAGTTCAGTATATGCTGTAAACCAATAGATATTTTTATTTGGATATATATCCTAGTTTGGATTCTCTCCAAATTAATCCTGAACCCAGCACTTTGGTACAGATCACTTTAGGTTGTGGTGGTAGTGGTGGGGAGGTTATAGGAAGCACAAGAGAATTGGTGAGATGAAACAAGGAATTATGTATTAATGAGGAGTTGTGCATCAGTGTGGGGTATGGGCATTTCATCCTATCAGGGACTCTCTAATCTTCAAGAAACAACCATGGAATGATCCCACCAGCAAACTTGGGAAGGTTGGCACATGTATCTTCAACCCCCATCTCTCAGTGTTGGAGGGTTGCCCCCAATGGACATTAAATGCATCACACTTCTAGATCCTGCCTGCTTAAAGAAGAACAAGTTCCAGTGATGCTGGAGAAATTCGTCAAATAAGAGGAACTTACTTCCAGACTCTTGAAGACAGGAATGCTCAGTGTGCTGAAAACCACACTCCACAAATACCCTCAAGAACTTATGTGGACCAGGACAGCACCAGCCCTTCTTTCAATGTCTCCTGGACCTGTTAAATTAATACTTCCCAAACTAAGCATTCAGCCATTTCTCTCACTCTTATACCTCAGCCCATCTCCTCATCACAGTCAAGGGCACCACTGTACACCCTGGTCAAATGTGAAACACAATATCCCCACTTAATGAGTAACTATTGTATTCCAGGCACTGAAAGAAGTTGATTTACCTTCTTTCCTATGTTCAACATTATGAATAAAGGATGTTCCCCATTATAGAAATAAGTAAATTTAAAGATCATCATCTTCAAGTCATTTGCCCCAAATCACACAATTGTGATGTAACAGAAGCAAGTTCCAGACCCACATCTGATTGACTTCCAAATCTAGTCTCATTTTCCTCTTCTGTAAAATGGAGATAATAGTATTTCTTCAAAGCATTGGTGAAAGAATCACATATGTTACCATATATTTAGGATCTGGCATATGGCCACCCAGGGTAGATATTTCATATATGTCGACACCCTCCCCAGATCCTGACTGGTCCATCTTTTTTGTCAGTAGAGTAGTTGAAACTGTAGAACCCCAAGGAAAACAAAGAAAAGAAATGTATATTTTTTGCTTTCAGTCCCCAAAACAATAATAGAAGTTCAATAGATGAGTACTCAATTTTTTCCCTTTGTGTCTCCTGACTTCCATAATCTTCTATGCCAATTAGTCTCCAATATTTTCACTAAAATGGTATATCTAAAAACAAAACAAAACAAACAAACAAACAAACAAAACCCTTTAAGGATTATTGACGCACTTACACTGTAATCCAAAAGTTTTCAGTGTGTCCCTGAATGGGTTTCATGGTCTGTGCTGTTTTTCTCTATATACAACAGAAAACTATTCAAGGTTCCCTGATGGTTCTGTGCTAACTTCCTTCTAAAGACCTCTGTGCCTTCACTCTGCCTGGGATCTTCTCATACTGGTCTTCATCCCCAGATCAGTTTGCTCACCCTCTGTGAATGCTTCCTCCCTTAACCACTGAGCCCTTAGCTTCCTCTGCTTTAGTTTATAACTTTCCCTTTAATATTCCCTCTGTACTTTATGCATACTGTACAATAGTGCCTAGTAAAGCCTCTTGCAGAGGCTGCACTCCACAAGAAAAGAGATTATATTTTATTTATTGTTTTTAATCCCAAAATCTAATCAATGAGATAATAAAAGAGTAATTATGTAGTGTTTAATGGGTTAATTGAATAGAGCTGTAGCTCATGCTAGCCGTTCTAAAAGACTTCAACAAAATAGTCTCAGATAGTTTTATAAGCAGAAGTTTCATTTTAATGAGTCATGGAATACAAGTAAAGATAATAGACTGAGCAACATTTTTGCACAAATTGATCTGAAAATAAAGAGGAGATGAGAAAACATAGCTCTCAGGAGCTAGTGGGAAACTCTACCAAGTCATTGTTTACATTATCCTTCCTCTTATACTCTGATTAGTGAGGACCCTCCTGAGCTGCATATTTAGCAATAAGTAATTAGTTCAATTACTAGAAAAGGGGTGCAGGAGTAAATTACAGGTAAAGACACCAGGCTTAATAAATACATGAAGATCTTTACTCATTGAACAGGTATTTTTCAGTATGCAGCAGACAATGGGTAAAGGTTACAACTTCTGCTCTGGCCCAGGCTCTTATGCAAGGAAGGAGGATACCATGTGGATTACTGGTGACTCAACTGGGTGCCCTTCCCAGTTGTGATGGAAAAGGATAGGCAGAACAACCTGTAACTGAAAAAGACCTCATGACCTGAGGGTCTGGTCCCTCAAGGATGAGGGTCTTGGTCTGTATTTATCTATTGAGGCCAGCAGCAGGTGTGGCCAAGAGGAAAAGGAAATTAGAGTGGGTAATGCAGTAGAGAGGTGATATGTACACCTCTGAGTCATAGCCCTGAGACCAGCTATAGCTGGATGAGTATGGCTTATCCTTCTATCTTTCATCTTATAAGCTCCCCTCCAGAACAGAGCTCCACCAGAAACCTGTAGAAACTGTTTCCTCACTGTATGTGGATAAACTCGTCTGCAGTACACAAGAGGAGAACAATGGTAGACAGGGAGGCACAATGCCGAGATCACATTCATAAGGGATTTGTTGCCCAGTCATGGAAAATATGGTCAAGAAAGATTCTCCTGCTGCTCTTTCCTTCAGAGTCTTTCTCTACCATAGAGAACTGTCTCATCTAATGTTGTGTCCTTCCCAAAGCAGTGTGCATCTTTGTGACTGAGTGAAGTGAGGTGGGTGTAAATGTGAGTCCTCAGAACCCTGAAGGCTCACCATATGAGTATGAGCTTTCAGTAGATTTCACCTTAACTACAGCCTACTAAGGGATAGCCTTGATAGATACTTGCAGGAGAAATTTTTCTATATGGGCAGAGAATTCACATTCTAAGAGAAGTTCCCTGAAGTCAGTTTATATATGGAACTTGGGCAGTGGAAAATGGCCTGGCTGGCTGGAAGGAGTGTAGAAGAAGAAAGATTGGAAGACCAGTAACAAGGATGTCTGGGGTAGGAGGAGGTGAATAGTCAAGGAGACCAAGAAGGCCATCAAATGGGAAGATCTTTATGTGTTAATTTCCACTAGGAGAAAAAAATGGCTTAGCCAGTTGGTGTAAGCCAGTTTCTATCCTTGGTCACCTCCGTTCTAGTTCCAAAAGAATTACAATATAGATGAACAGGCTGTGGTGATAAAGATGGAGGATAAGCACAAGGCCCCATTAGCCAAAACTGATCTAGCTGGTGCCACTGCCACTGTTCAATCTTCCAGCAACAGAACTCAACTCTTGGTCTCCAAGTGGCACCATTCCTTGAGGAGATCACATCGTCACTTGGTAGAAAGTGACAGGGTTGAATTTTTTCCATCCCAGAAATACAAGAGATTCATTTTGACAATGATAGATGTATGCACAGCTGAATACACATGTATTCTGAGTGGGGTCGTGGTTTTCTTTCTCTTCTTGCAAGGCCTCAGAGCCATCTTTGTATGGACCCAGGATTACATGATCTACTTTCTACATGTCACCACTTTGAATCAAAGACCTATATATGTTGCAGTGTCCCCACTAAGATGGTGATGTTGGACAAGGAACACAAACATGGAAGCAAGAGTGGCCAGGGTTGCCATTTCTCCTAGGTATCCACTCAGGAAATTTGTACTTCTTATCCCCCATGCTTTGAGTGGAAGCATTGCTAACTTTCTAGAACCAGATCACTTTCACGTTCTGCTGTATCTCTTTGGACCATAGTCACCACCTGTCACATGCAGATTTCTCAAGTGTATGAAACACACATCAGGCCACTGTAGGCCCCCAGATTTTAATTTTACAAAAGGTCCTTTTAAGTCCATGTTCATTAGACTTGAAATGAAAGAAAAACATGAAGGAGGGAAAATTTTCCTGAACTGAGCCTCTTTAAGGAAATGATCTCTCTTGGCCCCTCAAAAGCAGATTTGAGGGCTAATGGACTAGAAACCAGTTTTGGTCTTGATTTGGTTCTTGGCTTTTGGGAGCCTCAGAGTAAAACAGAAGCAGAAAGAAAATATTCCATTTAAAACCCTCTTACACAAGGTCATAAACGTGTGTTGAAGATAATACATGGGGGTTTTGAATGCCAGGCCAAGGAGAGTGGAGGACATCAAAAATTCTCCAAATTAATTTTTGGGGACATCTGTTCCTGCTTTTCTGTGTATTTCTGTGTCTCTGCTTGCAGGTTCTGCGAAAGCTCAAAAATATGAATGGCACAAGCCTGTTGGAGCCCAGTGGAAATTCGGTTTTCATTATATGCCTCAGATAATATATCAGCTCCCATTGATTTGAAACTTGACTGAGGTCTTCTAAAAAGACTTAAATTTCTTTTCTGGGTTTTTATATTGGACCAATTTCGCTCAATTTTGAATTTCATTACAAACTGCCTTCTGAATTCAATGGAAAGCCGATTTCCCTTGCAAGATTCCCACCAAATGCATCTCTCCAAATTGCACTTGAACTTTTCTTAATGGGATATCAGCAAACTCCATGATAAATATTGATCTTGTATTCAGGCATTTTGAAATAAAACATTTCCCATTTTCATGCATTTCACCCTGTGGAGGCAAATCCTCCAAAGAAGAGGCCAATCTTCACCTTTCATCAAATAACTAGTACACCTTGTTTCTACTGAACCAGGAGGATCTGAACAGGTTTCCTCCTCAAATTAGCTGTTGGATCTTGAAGCCCAAGAGTCAAAGGCTTATTGAGAATTTGTGGTGTCAGTAAGAGAATTACAAGGTTACGAGGACACTCACGTATAATATATAGACTTGGGAAAGGCATTTCTTTTCTTCACGGAAAACCTATCATTTTGCCTAAGACTACAAATGTAAATATCTAAAAGTTATATAAAATTTAAACTGCAGGAAAAAATGGAAAGCATTATCTGTTTTTTATTAAACCATCAGAGGTTTCTCTGTCAGTAGCCTGAGCCTTATTAATTCATCTCTCTACTCTAGGTGTACTAACCTCCCCCCACTAAAAACTTGATTTTATCCTGTAACATCTGAGCCCCCCAAATCTTAGCAGTTCTCCATGGTTTAAGTGTTCTAAGTTTTAGTCTAGGGATCCAAAACATTTTCATTCTGGTTCACTTATTCATACAGACCCATTCCCCCTGACTCTTACAAGGATGAGCCCTTTCCCCCACTTAGGATGCAGAATATTCTAGCTTTTTTCTGCCTATATCTCAAGGGTGCCCAGTCCTCTTAAATTATTTTCTAATCAACAAATTCCATATTACAAAGTCTTAGACAAGGACTTGGAGGCAGATTTATTTGGGAGGTACCTATGAAAACAGGAATGAGAGAATGGGGAAAGTGAGTCCAACAGAGGGAGATGCGTTATAAAGTAGATTACTATTGTGAAAAACTGGGCCTCAGTGTTTGTGGGGACTTTCTTTACAACCTGCTAGAATGACTGCCAGCATTATGTCTGAAGCAGGAAGAAGAAGCATTTACCTCTTACTTCCATTCTTCAGGAGTGTGGGATTCCTGGAAATCATTTATTCTCTCACCTTTCGGCACTGCACTAGGTACATGATCTAAGTAGCCTTTGTTAAGAACAAATCCCTACAGCAGAAAACTAGAATCTCACTATGTCTGTTTGGGGTGGGGTGCATTCAGGGCGCATGGAACTGTCCACTAGGATGTCACTAAAATCAGAGATGGGCTGGGAGGCTTGGTTTGGGGGGTCAATAGTGTTGGCCCATCTTCCATTGGCACTTCAAAGGAAGCCCCAGAGGGACTTATGTTTGCTTTCTCCGTGTCCCTGACTTCAGATGCACCACCTGGCTTCTGCTTTTATAGCTCCTCAGTGAATCACAGGCTCTATCTAATGCCTTCCTGATGACCTCTCAGGAGATGGATGGCCCCAAGTCCTCTGACTTTTACGTGCTTGCATGGTTAGCAGTCCTTCCTTGGTGCACATGGCGATACAGACATGACATGCATCTCTAGCCTCCAACCAGATGCTCTGCTCAACAGCTACCACACACACCTTTTGCTTTTACAAGTGCTCAGAACCTCCTTTCTACGCAGTTCGTCTCCCCACCTCCCTTTCTTAGCATCCCCTATTTAACATCTGTTTTGCCATCACGATACAGCTTGTGTTTCAGAGTCCTATTTGGCTGCTGCATCACCTATAAAATGTTCTCTGATTGTCCCAATATAAAATGATCCCTCCTTCCTATTAGTTCCTGTGATAATAACTATGACACTCGAATGTCAGTAGAAATACCCTGTGCTTTCAGATTCAAAAGCAACAAAGAAATCAACTCTCTCAAACGTTCAGGGACTCTAGGAGGAATGACTTACAATACTTCCCGATTCTCAGTTGCTGTCTCCTCTGGATTAATTCAGTTTGTAGACCACCCTGTGGATGGTGTCTCTATTCAGGCACCTGTCAGAATAGACTTGTCATACAGTTCTCCTGAGTCCAGCAACAGTGATCACAATAACATAGCTATCAACCTACGTGAGTCTTTCCCTTGCTCAGAAAACTGACAAGGCTTCTCATGTATCGATGGTCATGTAGTACTGGAGTATAAAAGTCGCCTTGGCCATGTGTGACAAGTAGGGACTCAACCCTCTTCCATCCTAATGAGGGCCCTTCAGTTCTCTGTCCCTCCATTCTGTCATGCCTCTCTTTACCTCCCTCTGTCCTAAATTTCTGTTCATGTCATTTCTCCCACACCATGCAATCAACTCCCCAACATCAAACCCGATGTGATTATCACAGTAGTTGCCTAATACCATCAGTTCCTTCCCACAAAGAAACACTGGTACAATTTGTAAAATATTAATTTTTGCCTTTAAAGAGTGGCTATTATGAGAAGACAGATATGACCCTGGTAATGATGAAGTGCCTTCTAAGAGAGATGCTCCCTGGGTCTGACTCTACTTGAGGGGCCTGGCACTGCTTTACTGCCACCCAGTAATGATGAGACACTGAAAAAAAAAAAAAAACACTCACTAAGTGACAAATATAAAACTGATGTGTTCCCCAAAGTGTCACTTTATCAACCCACAATAAGAAATATAGTCATCTCGGGGGCTAGAGATGTCCAGATCTTTTCTGAGTCTTTTCTTTCTCTGTAGCCAATAAACATGGGACCCCAAATCACAGTTAGAAACTGTTATCAAGTAGCTATGAAGAATCATTGTAAGAGATTGGAAACAACCAAAGTTTTTATCACCAGTGCAGTGTCTTCTTAATGCCCTTTGGTAAGCATAGAAAGGAGGACTGGGAGAAGAATCCCAAAGTCAATAACAACTGGGTCTACATATCCGATTGATTGGACCCTGCTAATAGACACTCCTCGGATTCTTCCCTTTCCATATTAACAAGCATGTCCAACCCCATTCTTTTATTGACATTATCTTCTAGGTATATTAATCTATTCAAAAATATTACTCTGGTGTCTAGCCATCCCAGGAGCCATGTTCTTGCTTCAGATAACTCTGCATGCCTATGATCAATCTTTTATATATTGTCTTACAGCTCAATTTCCCTCAGTTCCATGTTGTAAGGGCAGTTGTATATTTCCGTTCAGATGAAGCAGTGATATTCTGCAATTTGTAGCTCTAATCTTTAAAACTCATAAGTTACATTTCATTATTCTCCATTTTATAGTCTGTATCTTATCCTAGTCAACTGACATTTGCCTCATTATAGATATTTGTATAGGCTTCCAATATTTTTTCTCTTAAGTGATGAGGTTCTTTAAAGGCAAGGGCAAAATCCAGGGGGCACTAAGTGACTTGCAAGGGTGTGAACTATACTATATAAAGCAAGAAGCAAAGGAGAAACTAAAGGCAACCATTACATAAAGCATGTAAAAAGGCAAAAACAAACAAACAAACCTGACTAAATACTGTTGATAAGGATTCATGTTATTAAGGTTGAAACTTGAGGAGTTGCACACTATTTTTTCCTAAAAATTAGGAGAATTTTCCTCGGTCCCTAACCATGACCAATCCGAGGAAGAAGAGTATGTGATGAGAACAGCACTGGGCACTTTAAGGAAGATTAGTAAGACCCCGGGTGACAGAGAGTTTGCTTCCAAGAAGAGGGATGTGATTTGCCAAATGGGATGAGGAACACATTTGAAGTGAAATGACTAATTCACATCATCATTGCATGAATATCTGCCATTAAAAAGAGAAGCAGGGTGGTAACTCAGTTAAAGCTGCAGGTCAGACTCTAGAGTTTGAAGGTCAGCTCTTCCACTTGCTACTGAGGCATCTTCATAGGTTTCTGTTTCCTCATTGGGACAATGAGGTTGAGAAAACCTACCTTAAAGAGCTATTGTAAAGATTGCATTTTTATTGCTCATGGTCCCTGATCACCCACTGTAGCCTAGACACCACCTAGAACGGCTGCTGATATAATATCATGCAATTCTTTTTTTTTTTATTTCATTTCTTTTCAGCGTAACAGAATTCATAGTTTTTGCACCACACCCAGTGCTCCATGCAATGCATGCCCTCCCTAATACCCACCACCTGGCTCCCCCAACCTCCCACCCCCCGCCCCTTCAAAACCCTCAGGTTGTTTTTCAGAGTCCATAGTCTCTCATGGTTTGTCTCCCCACCAATTTCCCTCAACTCCCTTCTCCTCTCCATCTCCCCATGACCTCCGTGTTATTTGTTATGCTC
>PISX010024780.1:0-18674 GCA_004024625.1 Mellivora capensis | reverse complement strand
CGCAGCCACTTTGGAGAACAGTGTGGAGATGCCTCAAGAAATTAAAAATAGAGCTTCCGTATGACCCTGCAATTGCACTACTGGATATTTACCCCAAAGATACAGATGTAGTGAAAGAAGGGCCATCTGTACCCCAGTGTTTATAGCAGCAATGGATCCTGACTTTTATTTGGGGCAGCTGCCCTTGGCTTTCTGATCACTCATCCTCGGCTTTGATTATATAAGTCTATGATGTTCGACATGGTAGCCCCATATGGCTTTTACATTTTAATGAATTTAAATTAAATAAGCAATTACATTCCCCAGTTGTACTTGCACATTCCCAAGATTGCCCATTTCTAGCATCTCTTATTTTGATAAACTTTCCATTAAATTACTGACAAAAAAGTGAAACCTTGAGCTTAAAAACTGAGATTGAAGAAACAAACAAAAATGAAACATACAAAAAACTAAGATTTCTCTGTTTTTTTCTCAATGAAATTATAACTTTCAGATGGCAAAGGAAAAAAGTGTCTACCCTCTGCCCAAATGGAGTTTTCTTTCTGGCAGCAAACCTGCTGGTTTTTAACCACCAAGCTTTGGGAAGGTAGGAAGCTGTTCCAGGCATGGGTTTCCTGCCACAGACTCCTACCATCCTAGCAATTTGTCACATGTAAATAATTCTCTTTTTAAAAAATTATTTAAAAAAAGATTTTATTTATTTGAGATAGAGAGAAAAAGAGAGAACAAGCAGGGGGAGAGGCAGAAGGAGAGGGAGAAGCAGACTCCCTGCTGAGCAGGAAGCCTGATGCAGGGCTGATTCCAGAACCTGGGGATCATGACCTGAGCTGAAGGCAAATGCCCAATGAACAGAGACACCCAGGTGCCCCTCAAATGTAAATACTTTTCAATATTTTGTCTGCCTTTGGCAATATCCAATGCCCTAAATGACTTGTTTTAGACATTTTGCCCAAGTTTTATATTATTCTTTGGGGAGAGAAATCACTGACCTCTTGATGCTTGCCAAGTCAGAAGTCTCTCCAAGGATATGGTTTTAGTTGGTATAGCCATTAACATGAAGTTAAGTCTCAGTAAACATGAGCTAAAAATATCATTATACCAATGGCCATTAGATATATAAAATGAAATCATATCACTTTTCTGGCAAAACCTTTTAAAACTTACCTACTTACCTTTCTTAGAGTAGAATACCACATTTTTTCAATGACATACCAGGGTCCACAAGATCTGCTCTCCTCCTCATCTCCATTTCTCTCCGACCATATTATCTATGAATAAGTTTATTGCTCTCTCTCTTCCAGCCACACTGGAACAGAGTGGTCCTTGCTGTTTTTCCAAATGCCAAGCACAACTGCCCTCAGGGTGTTCCTCCCCCCCACCCCCCACTTGTTGCTCTTTTGTCTGGAACATCCTTCCCTGAGAAATCTATATGGCCCAGTCACTTCTCATCAGTGAGTCTTTTCCTGACCACATACTATAAAAGATCAACCACTTTCTTGCCCAGCACTCCCTAGCTTTTGTTATAGCTATTATTACATCTTATTACATCTGGCAAAATAGATATTCTTGGATTGTCTACACTACTCTAGTGTCACCTTTTTCAAAATAGAGATTCTTAAAAATAGTTTTATTGAGGTATAAGTGACATATACTAAACTGTATAAATTTAAAGAATACAGTATACAGATATGTAGATATATCAGTGAAACTTTTACCATAACCAAATAATAGACATAGTCTTCAGTCCTGAAATTACTAACATACCATTATAATTCTTCCCTTCAACTGGATCCCTTCTCCAGACAATCACTCATCTATTTTCTAGTGGCCCGCTGGCATTTTCTAGAATTTTATTAAAATGGAATCACACAACATGTATTCTGTTTTGACCTGACTTCTTTCTCTCCATATAAATATTTTGTGATTCATCTATGCGGTATATATCAATAGTTCATTCTTTTTTATCTTAGTTCAGGCTAATACCTGATACCTAATATCTTAGTTCAGGCTAATACCTAATACCACAAACTAGGTAGGTTATAAACAATAGAAATTTACTTCTCACTATTCTGGAGTAAGTAAGTAAGTCCGAGATCAGGGTGCCAGCATGGTTAGGTTCTGGCGAGAGCCCTCTTCCAGACTGAATTGCTAACTTTTGTTGTGTCCCAATTGTGGAAGGGCTTAGGGTGCTCTGTGGGGTCTCTTTACCCAGAGCACTATTCCCACTTATGAAGGTTCCATCCTCATGACCAAAGCACTCTCAAGTGCCTGACCTCCTAATACCATCACAGTGTGTATGAGGACTTTATCAAATGACTGGTAGGGACAAGAGGAGCACACACACTCAGACAATGGGGTTTTTATTGCTGAATTACAATCCATTATACAGATCAGGACTGTCTTTTGCACTTTCATATAAAATTTAGGATCAACTTGACAATTTCTACCCCAAAAGTCTACTAGGATTTTGATAAAGACCATGTTTATTCTATAGATCAACTGGGGGAGAACTGCATTCTTGACAATACTGAGACTTCTAATCCATAAACATGAACTGTCTCTTCACTTATTTAGCTCTTTAATTTTGTCAACAATGTTTTGTAGTTTTCAGTGTACACCAAGACCAGGATAAAGACCCAGTGTACAAGTCTTGCTCTTCTTTAGTCACATTTACTATTTTATTTTCAATGCTGTTGAACATATTATTTTCTTAATTTCATTTTTGGCTTTTTCTTTCCATTACATAGTAATACAGTTGGTTGTGTATATTAATCTTGTCCTCCAACCTTGCTAAACTTGTTTAATTCTAATTCTCTCTCCCTACCCCCCACCTCCATGGAATTGTCTCTATATAGGATCATATTATCTGCAATTTAAATACCCACATTCCTGTCCAATGTAGATACTTAATTTCTTTCTTCTTTTTCTTTTTCTGTTTGCCTTTTGGCACTGGCTATAATAACTAAAATAATGTTGAAGAGAAGTGACAAAAGCAAACATCCTTGCCTTGTTTCCAGTCTTAGGATGAAAGAAAGCATGCAGTCTTTTGCCAAAATGTTAGCTGTAGTTTTTTTGGTAGATGTCCTTCATCATGTACTCTTCTATTCCTATGTGGAGAATTTTTTTTCTTCATCACAAATGTTGGATTTTGCCAATTACTTTTTTCTGAACCTGAAAAATGTCACTCTGTGATGGCAAGAGAGAACAGTGGTTAATTTTGATGGAAGTCCTTTGACAGAAGTTGGTAGAGTAAGCAGACAGATACCACTTGATAGAGCAATAAATATTTCCACAATGGAAGGATTCAAGGGCAGAGGTGAAACCAGAAACAAAACACCTTCTTATATGATCTCAAAAGGTACCTGAAAATGTTGGATGTTTGCACTACACATGCGTGAGGGACTCTGGACAATCTTAGGTATCCCCTTAGCCCTGACATATGGAGAACATAGGGCAAGCAATGCAGATGCTCACATCTATGTGCTTTTCTGACTTTTCTTAATTGCTGTTCACAGAATTTGTGCTGTTTGTCATTTTTTCTTTCACATTTCTGTTTTCTGACATTTAGCATCAAGTCCTCTTCAACATTTTTCCAGTGGAGTCTGAAGAGTAGAAGGTCATTATGTTCTGAAAGTGTATAATAGTTTGATAATGATTCATAGGAAGATTTGAATTTATCAATTTGCAGTTTTTCAACAAGCTCATAACTTAGAGTACTTTTTTCCATAAAGTGAGTTGATAATGCTGGCTGGTGGTGAATCTGGATCAGTAGAAGCATAAGCAGTAGGGACTTGGTAAAATCCAAGAGGGTAAGTTTATCCCAGGATGACAGGAGAGTTATCCCAACTTCCCAAATACCTTGAAAGTCACAGTGTAATAGCAGAAAATGTGATCCTTCTGAAGCAACATTAACCACAGTCTTATAGGGGTATTAATCTGGAGGCTGTTACCTTCATCAAAACATACATCTATTTTATCAAATAAATGGTGGCAGCCTGATGCACCCATTCCTGAAGAGCCACTTTACTGAAGTTTATGTAACCATCATTGGTAGCAGAGAATTCTCCCTTCTATTGGAGTGGGCAGGGAGTTTTAGGGAACCACACAAATCTATACAATTGAGATGTTTTTCTACTTTCAGCTGCCTGTTTCCCTGTGGTCGCTACGGAAAATTAAAGCAAGATAAAAGCAAGATACTCAGAGCAAGATAAAGCAAGATACTCAGATAAGAGTATCTGAGTTTTTCATTTTCATTAATTTTATCATAAATATGTTGTCTGAAGAATGCTATACTTATTGAATACCCAAACATTTCTGGAACTCAGAGGTCCTGAGGGTTGCAATGGAGGTTTGAGCCCATCTGGACTTTCTGACCACCTGATCCTGAAATCTCTCCACACACAAGTAATATTAGCTTCTTGAGGGAACTTTTACTCTTGCTGTATCCTGACACCTAAAACTATGGTTAGCATATCCTGGATTTTCATTATATATTTATTGAATTAAGTAAATGAATGAATGTTCATTATACGTAGCAAGGTGAAGAGAAACATAACAGAATTGAAAGATGGAACCATAAGAAGATAAGAGTGAGTCTTTGTTCTTCTCCCCCATAATTCCTCCTCAGATTAAAAACACTCACGCTGGGGATACTGGTTATACTGGTAGGATTTCTCCCCTCATCTCTTGCAATCCACTACAAATATGGATTGTCACATAATAAAATAAGGGGGAGATGACCTTGGAAAGGATAGTGAAAGATTTCATCATGAGAAGAGTTATCTTGCCTGTGCAAACCTCAGGAAAGTGTTATGCACATATCTTGAACTTGAGACATCCTTATTGCTTACTGTCAAGTGCTCTGAAGTCAGCAAATACTCCCAAGTTTCTGCAATGCATAGTAGCCTCTGCCTAATCACCTGCAGGTCCCGCAGAAGCCCTGGTTCCAGAAGGAAGAGTTTGATAATAACAATCATAGTAATAATTGTAGCCGTCATGTGTTTGAAATTATGATGTGCCAGGCACTGCTAAAAGCATTTTAAGTGCATTATCTTATTTGATCCTTTTAACAACTCTGTAATGCAGGTGCTATTGCTATGCTCATTTTCTTTATGAACTAAAGCACAGAGACATTATATATTTGGTATTAAATCCTGGTCTACGGCCATACCACCCTGAACACGCCCAATCTCGTCTGGTATTAAATCATGAAAGTTAAAGTTCAAAATGAATGGCACAGAAATTCAGTGCTACTGGACACAGCAGAGATTGTTTGAATAATAATACCATTATTTTCTCTGTCCCAGTCCAAGAAAACTTGCAGGTTACTATATTAAATTCATACAGCTATGGTCCAGAGCCTCAGAGAATCCCTCGAGGACCATGGTTTTCACAGGGGCTCTTTTGTCTCCCAAGGAATGTTTGACAATATATGTCTGAAGATATTTTTGATTGTCACACTGGGAGTAGGAGGCTTCCTAGCATCTAGAGGGTAGAGGCCAGAGATACTGCAAAACGTTCTACAATGCACAAGACAGATTCCCTTCCCTATCACACCCACGAAGAATTATCTGGTCCCATCTGCCCATAGGTTGAGGAACTGCTCGAGATTCTCTCCTGCTCTCCATTCTGAATCTGCTTTCTTCTCTTTTGACAACTCTGGCTTCTGTCCCATGCTTCCTCACCTCTCTCTCTCTCTCTCTCTGAGTATCTTTCGGATTTGCTGCTTCAGTTGGACAGTCAACTCCAGCTTGATTATGGCTTTGTCAATGTTTGATGCCTCTGGCCTCACAGCCCTGCTATCTCATATCAGTTTTCAACAAACTCAGAAAGAAATTACTGGCAAAATTACTAATGAGACTGTCAGAGGATGTGGGGCTTGAATGGGTCAGATTTTAGATGGGCAGCTTTTGTTTCCAATGTGACAGAGCTTAAAACATAAACTGATTAGAAAGAATAAGAATCCTGGCATAGTACATTAAAACCTTCACTAGAAAATTTTTTTTTCTCTTGTAAATGAGGATAACTGATTTATCATAGAAATGACTTGATATTTAAAAAAATTATATCAAAATCAGTCAATTTTGTGAGTAACATTTTAGGGTGATATATCCTGTTACTACAATAAATTATGGTGACCCAAATAACCCTGATGAGTCTGTGTTCTTGAAGAGAACTTGTACTTTTAGGTAAGAATGGAAACCTGACTAGGTGCACAGAAAATAGGAAAAAAAAAGCAATATTAAAACAAAGCAGTCTTTTCTTCAGTTACTAATGTTTAATATTGCTAGTGTAATTAAGCTCATTTCCAATTGACTTTTTTCTTCCAAAGGCTAAATTAATCTTAGAAATATATCAGTGTTCTTCAGTGGTATATTCTTTAAGCATTATGATTTATACACAAAGATTGTTCTTATCTACTTTGAAATTTTGAAAGGTGACAGACAAACCATACCTCCAGGTAAAGTCTTTAATTTTGTCACCATCTTTGGAATAAACAGACCACAGTTAAGTTCCTGAATATAGATAATGAATGTATCTCACTCCCAGAAGCACCAATTCTGCAAAGAACATTCTTAATTGTTACAGTAATCATAACTTTAGTCTTTCATGTGTTGATGCGCTTTTTTTTATATTACATGAAATAGAAACTCATCGACAAGACAAAAAGGAACAGAGAATATCAATAGCATTTGTCTTTTTGCTTTTTCTTGCAAGGGTATTCACTTTATTTTACCCTTTATTATAACCTACATCAGAAAGTGGGCCAAAACAAGGGTTAAATGAAAATGAATCTATTTTGGCTCTTTCTTGTAGCTCTGCTAAATTATAACTTTTTTTCTGAGATGAGATAAATTATTTGTGAAAAATGAAATGAATTTTACTTTAGATTAGATCTTATTTTTTCATTGCACTAAATATGAATTTTCAGAATTGGAAAGGTAGATATTAAACTGCTATATTATACAGCTGTATATTTATGATTATATTCACTAAAATTATTTGAAGAAAATTTTTATGAGGAAAATTTTATAAGAAAGGCAAAATGTGAACATCTACCTCAATTTTTACCTTTGTAAGAACCGTCAAATGCTTATAGGATAAGAGTTTCTTTTTATATAGTTCTTAATAAACACCAGATAGGGACATGATATAATTTACACACACACGCACACACACGTATGCACACACTTGATTTTCAGAAAACCAAGAGTTATGTACTGTGCTTTTTCTTAAAATACAACAAAATTTCACTTTAAGAGGAATATTTCCTGAATAATCTAGAAGTTATTGTATCTTAAGAGTTTCTATTTCTAAGAACACAAGATTTTTTCTTAAAAAAATCTATTCACATAGCTTCCTGGCCACAGGTTAAAAACAAAGCCATATCTTATGGATAAAGTCAGTTCATCTCCTCTGTGAGATGAGTTTTGATGAGGGAGATTTCTTTTCCTATTACCTGTGTATATCAGGTGAACATTTTTATTATCCTCAGTAAGCTAGGTGTTTCTCTCCATTCTGTTTTACTAGGGTCAGCCAAACATATTGGATATACTGAAAACACAAGCAAAGAAGTATTTTTGTACCAGTACAAAAGCCCTGGTAATGAAAGAGGTATATAGATTCCATTATTGGAGTAGGCATTGTCTTCGTCTGAACTGCTAAGATAAAATACCATAGGCTGGGCGATTTAAACAACAAACACTTATTTCTCACAGTTCTGGAGACTGGGAAGTGCAAGATCACGTCCAGACTTGATGTCTAGAGAGAGCTCATTTCCTGTTTCACAGATGACTATCTTCTCATTGTGTCCTCACATGATGGAAGAGAAAACTGAGTTGTTTTGGGTCTCTTTTTATAAGGGAGTAATAGCATTCATGAGGGCTCCATCTGCATGACCTAACCACTTCCCTGAAGCCCCACCTCCAAGCCATCAATTGGGTTTCAACATAGAAATTTTAAAGGGATGCACACATTCAGTCTATAGAGCATGTTTTGAAAACACACACCAGGGAAGGACCAGGCAGAAGTAAGATATTCTTCTGGGCTCTCTGTTTCTGTATCATGGGATAATCACCAATCTGCATTCCAGACAATGGAGCCACAGCAGAAACAAATGCCTATAGTAGTGGTTAGTGAACTTGGTGGCCCATTAGAATCATCGGGAAGCTTTAAAGGATACCAATCTCTGGGCCCTGCACCTAGTTATATGAATTTAACTTATCTGGGTTGGGGTCTGGGTATCAACATTTGAATAATGCCCTCTATGAGATCTTAATGTTCAGTCATGTCAGAGACCCATTGGTCTATAGCTATGGAGATAATGAGATGGAATCCAAGCCAGGAACGACAGCTGCATACCAGACATAGGCAGGAGAAAACATGGATTGAAAACCAGGCAGATGTCCTCATAGGCAGATACTTCATCAACCCTGACCAGTGCCCGTGAGCGGCTAGCCTCCTGCACTTGATTATGTATCTGAGTCATGAAGCTCTGTAGATTTCTTGCTACTTAAGGAGGAGCTATACAAAAGAAATTTTTTTCCAGGTCTTTTTTTCTTTAAAGGAACAAAAGCCCTTTGATTTACTTAAAATGTGCCTCATTATCATTAGTTAGATGAAACTTCAGTTTTGGATTAAAAAAAATATGGCATTTTTTCCTTTGGCTTCCTTAATGTAAACATTTTTTTTAAAGGAATGCCTGTTCATTATTTATAATAAAGTCTTATATTTAAAAAAAAAATGGTTGGCCTTGACCTAACACTCTCTATCCTCAGACCTGGTTTGAGGCAATCATTGTTAACTCTTCCAGCTGTTTCTTCTGGTGTTTTCACACTTCTCAAAGACATGATCTTACTGTTATTTTTATTTATTTATTTATTAAAGATTTTATTTATTTATTTGACAGACAGAGATCACAAGTATGCAGAGCAGCAGGCAGAGAGGGGGAGGCAGGCTCCCCGCTGAGCAGAGAGCCCGATGCAGGGCGATCCCAGGACCCTGAGATCATGACCTGAGCCGAAGGCAGAGGCTTAACCCACTGAGCCCCTCAGGGCCCCTTACTGTTATTTTTATTGATCAACATTAGATCTTCTCTTCAACTTCCTACTTTGATAGATGAAGATTCAGCCTGGTGAGTGCACTCTCCCTTCCCTTCCTGGTGTAGTTCTATCAACACATCTTTGGTTCCATTTCCAGGAATTCAGCTCTTTAACTACTGCCTTCTCGGGGTCCTAGATGCGCTGGGCACTGGTCAGAGTTAATTTAAACATCTGCTTCTCAGAAATTCAGCTATAAGTCCTCTTTCTCACACCCATAGGGATCATTAGAAACAGGGAGCTTTTTCTTATAAACATTTTTTAAAAATCCTGAATAAATCCCCTTTTGCTGGACAATGGAACTATCAAACATTTCCTTAAAATTTCCAATTTTGGGGTACACTCCCTATTCTAAATGGGGTTCAGAATATGTCTCAAATGTCTTCTATGTCTCAAAAGTGATTTGCTGTTCTTGGCATCAGCCTCCAATTATTCCAAGATGTCCACTTCCCTCTGGGTTGGGCCACCTCCAGTAATTCCTGGGAGAATATCTGACACACTTCTAGCCTGGGAAGAGAAAAAGACAAAAATAGAACCCCAAATTCCATTTGTTGGAGGGAATCTCGTCACAGTGGTACATGATTTTCCTGGGTGATTGTTATAAGAGAATCCTTCATTATAGCTGCAGGCTCAGACAGGGTTGTCTCAAAAGCAGGTTCATTGCTTTATAGAAATGCCTCTATACACTCTTGACACTCTGCATGTGGAAGTGCAGGGCTGAGCAATAGTTTATGATGGTGATCAAACAAGAAAAGATTCAGTGTGTTTAATATGAAGAAATGTGAATGTGTTGGGGGTGCCTGGGTGGCTCAGTCAGTTAAGCCTCCAACTCCTGATTTCAGCTCAGGTCATGATCTCAGGGTCATGAGATCAATTCCAATCCACCCGGGGGTGAGTTTACACTCAGCCTGGAGTCCTCTTCTCTCTCTCCCTTGGCCCCTCCCTCCACTTGTGCATGCGCGCGCGCTCTCTCTCTCCTTTCTCTCTCTCTCTCTCTCACATAAATAAATACATTTTTACAAAGAGAAAAGTGAATGTTTTAATTTAGAGTTTCTCTCTCTTTAGTAATGAGTTTGATTTTTTTTCTCTGCTTGGACTAGAGCTGCCCTCTCTTCTCTTCCAGAACATTTTCTTCTTCAGTAATATAAAACTATGTGTCATATTCTGGTATGTTACCCCTGACTTCCTTAGGCATCTAGCCAACAGCACTCAGGGACTCTATAGGGCAGTCACCAAGACCAGAAAAAAGACTCGTTTCTTCTCTCACATGGCTCTTTCTGGCTGGTTTTACTCCCTCTTGGTATTACCAATTCAAATTTCAGTAGCCCATTTAATCTTCACCATGGCAAGTATGTGAGTTGGAATTAATTTGAATGAGGCTAATTCTCCCTTTTGTGCCAGAGAACACACACCTCCTCTTTTACAAGGTGTTTGAGAATCCTGGATAATTTCATACCCCCTGGTCTTTGTCCTTATTTCCCCTCTACCTTCATCTTTCATATGGCAACAGCCTCCTCAGTGTTGCCTTCCCGGAGATCTGAGATGGTGGTGTCTTTTCTAAGGCCTTCCGGGCAGACTTAATCATTCCCTTCTTCTTTGTTTTCATAACATTTTGTCTGTATCTCTGTAATAGTTCTTTTTAATTCCACACTATAATTCACCTTCTCCTTCTCCAATTCCTCTATCCTCCATTTCTTACATGATTTAGTGTTCATTGCACCTAACTTAGTGACTGAGTCAAAACAGAGGCTAAATAAATGTTTATTGAACAAATTAATGAAAGAATTTTAAGATGGAGGTATCAAGAATAGTCTATGATTTATCCTTTTTCTTCATAGGAACATACTGCCAGGCCTCTATTACACTTCAGGAGAAAGTAACCACCTGTGGCCAAAAGCAGCCATGGACTATCAGGGAACTCAACCAAAATGGCTCAGGTGTATTTCTGAGGGTTATTGCTCTTCCAAGGACCCAAAGTCTTTCTTCTGTACTTCAGAGACTGAGAGGACAGAGTAATATCTAGGTATCTGCTTTTCTTCCACACTGGGTAACCTAAGAAATCTCCTTTTCTTTGAATTGCCAATGAGATTCATCACAGAACCGTGGGAAGTATCTCTTCTAATTTGCCCTTAGCAATTAACTGAGTGAAACTTCTTTTTTTTTTTTTCCAGAGACAGAGCAAAAGGGAACAGTCTGCTAGATAAAGCATGTTATAATAAGAAGTTAAGAGGATATTTTCCAAAGAGCCTCTAAAATTTGGAGGATCATGCTAGCCATCGGCTTGAAAACAAAAAAACTATTGAAAGTATTTTTTTAAACTTTAAAAAAATGATTTTATTTAATTATTTATAGACAGAGATAGAGCATGAACAAGGGGGAGAGGCAGAGGGAGAAGGAGAGAAAATCTTGCTGAGCGCCCAACCTAAGCCAGACACGAGGCTCAATCTCAAGACCCTCAGATCATGACCTGAGCTGAACTCAAGGGTCAGATGCTCAACGGACTGAGCCACCCAGGCACCTGTTAAAAGTACTAATTTATAAATTCATATAAGTAAAACTCAGGTAGAAACTAGAAAACGGGGTACCTTATACACACTCTGCATGTGAATTATTAGTTTTCAGATTCTTTGCAAGCAATATTTATCTTATGGTTTAACTATTTGGATTGGTTTCCTAGGGTTGCTCTAACAAATTACCACAAATTTGATGGCTTAAAACAACAAAAATTTATTCTTTTATAGTTCTGGAGGTCAGAACTCCAAAATTAAGGTATTGGCACGACTGCTTTCTTCTGGAGGCTCTGAAGTAGCATCTGTTCTCTGCCTCTCTCTCAGCTTCTGGGGGCTATGGGCAACGCTTGCTAGCTGGCGCATAGACTCATCACAGCCTTCTCTGTTCCATCCTTACATCACCTTCCCTGTGTGTCGGTGTCTCAAATCTCCCTCTCCTTTTTCATATAAGGACACCAGTCATTGAATTTAGGGCCCACTTCAAATCCAGGATGATCTCATCTCAAAATCCTTAATGTCACTAAATCTTCAGACTCTATTGTCAACTAAGGTAACATTCATGGATACCGGGGTGAGAATCTGGACATACCTTCTGGGGTTTCAATGGCTACACCACCTATGGTTTTTAAAAATTTCTGCACTATGTAAAAAACATGTGTGTGGTTTTATATATATTAAGGATATGATGATGGAAGCAAAGTGCAATAAAAAGTTGAGGCAGTTGTCTGGAAAATTCCAGGAAACTTGTCAATTTTGGTTGATGTGGCTGAATATTTTAGGCGAAGCATGCTTTGAAAATCTATATGATGCTCTGGGCAAATTCTCTTAGCCTTAAGAAATACAGAGTTGAGAAAATGATAAGGCAGTACTTAGGAGAGGCGAGACATCAGTAGAGAACAGAAAGGTTTTTCAGGCTTAAAAATATTCGGAAAGTCTGGTGACTTGTGAAAATGACTTGCAACACTGCAAAATTACTAGACCATGAGTGTTTTTTTTTTTTAATTTCTTAGAGTCTAGAATTTGTGTTTTGATCTGTAATTCTGCAATTTAAGAAATTAATTGGAGTCATTTGGTTAATGTTTATTGAACTCTAGGTGTTCGATTATGAGAGAATCAATAGATATATTTAGCTGTTCTTTACCAGCTTCTGTTAGTCAATGATGTTTACATGATTAAATAAGGTTTTGATTGCTTTAATCTCAATTCCTTTTAACAAATTACATGGCTTGGGACAGATCAGGGGATCAGTGTAGGGAATTTCAATAGCAGTGAGAACTGTATTTACATTTTCTTTAACACAGTGCTTTAATTTATAAAATTTCTTCTATATAGTAAATGATTTGATGAACTCCTCTAAAACATGCTTTGCTTGGTTATGGAATAAATAAGACATGTTTAACAAAATGCATAGTTGAGTTCTCATGATTAAAAAAAGAATGAATTATAGTTGTTAGTTAAGGAAATTGTACAGCAATGAAGTCATTGTTTGAATAACTTGTTTTTATGAAAGTGGTGAATAAGAAACCCTTTAAAATATTAAAGATCAAGGCATTAAAAAAATGTTAATCAGTTGTGGCCCTTTTCCTTAACCAAAACATTGAATATTTACTGCATTGCAAAGAAATTCTTGGTGAACTTAATACTGTGGGTTTCTTAACCCATCTGGTTAATTTTGAACCAGAAAAAATGAGAAAGGGTGAAATTAGAAAGAGCAGTGTTGAAACAAATGCTGTAGGAAAAGAAAATAGAATCACTAGGGTGAGTGTCAACCATCATCAGAAAGATATATGTGTATGTAGAAAATGGATCATTGAATTGATTGTTGGCTAGAGAGAAAAAGATAAATATCCTACCTTCTTACTGCTTCATTTTTCTCCTCTTCAGCTTTAAACACATTCTAAAAGGTATTCATATTAATAACTGGGAGCAATAATATGTGATTGAGCTGATTTAAAAGTTAGAGTAATATGGTCAAACTGTATAGTATGTTTCAACTTTAGTTGAAGGAAAGAAACCGCTCTCATTACTTTTAACTATCTAGCTTGGAGAAGGAGATGCTGTGGGAAGACACAGTCTACCCTATCAGGGAAGGCTGTAGTAAGGAATGTGCAAAATGCAGCAGTACTTTATCTGTGTGTGGGAAAGGGATGTATAACAAAGGGAGTACACATGTCATCTTTGTTTTCTCACTGGTACTTTTTTGCTTTTTCTCCATTAAGCAAGAACAAGTCCAAATAATTCCTGGTTAAATTTCCAAAGAAGAGGGGAGATATAAAAAGAAAGGTTTGTTAAGAAGTAGAATAAAGGAAACATGAACATTTTACATGGTGATTTATGAATATATAAACCAATGGGTCCTAGGTTAAATCAGGGTGAGAAAGTGGAAAGAATTAGGAGGTTGGGCTCCAGGGCAAGAATCGTTTCCCCTAATTAAATGGGAGCATGCTGGTAAACCAGCACACTTTTCTGAGCCCCAATTACTTCCTCAGCAAAATGAGGGGCCTGGTACAGATGAGAATATCATAATGTGCAGTTGAATGAAAAGAACTAAGAAGTCAAAGCTGCACACTTAATTTGACCGTTGGGTAGAATAGTGCTATCACAGTGCTCACATACTCTTTTTAAATGACATTTAGATTTTTGAGAGATATTATTCGTTATTTGTAATAGTGCCTGGGTGAGAGGTGATGAATGATCCAAAATTTATCACCATTGTTAGGAAAACACCTAAAACTTCATGGCTTTCTCATTTAAGGAAGGATTGATAGATTTGACTATTTAAAAACAATCGTATGGGGGCGCCTGGGCGGCTCAGTGGGTTAGAGCCTCTGCCTTCAGCTCAGGTCGTGATCCCAGGACCTTGGGATCAAGCTTCACATTGGCTCTCTGCTCAGCAGGGAGCCTGCTTCCCTCCTCTCTCTCTGCCTGCTTCTCTGCCTACTTGTGATCTCTGTCGATTAAATAAATAAAATCTTTTAAAAAACAAACAAACAAAAAAAATCATATGGCAAATCACCATTAAAAAAGAGAGGAAAAATCACACATTGTGAAGAAAATATTTGCATCTTAAATATCTAAGAAATAAAGCAGGTATGAAAAAGAGGAAAAGGAAAAGCTAATAGTGATAGAAAAATCAGCAAAAGACATGGCATGTAGTTCATATGAAGTGAAAATTGAGTTTCTGTCCTTTAAAGTTACTTAAAGATATTCAAGCTCAGTTATAATAGAAGAAATGCAAATTAAAACTATATTGAGTTACTATTTCTCACCTATCGGATTGGCAACAATCCACATTTGGCAGCATATTCTGTTGGCAAGGTTGTTATGAAACAGGCACTCTAGTACAGTACTGGTAGGAATGCAAAATTGTTATGTCCCTATGAAAAGAAATTTGGCAATATTTTTCCAAAGTACATGTTCATTTACTCTTTGACCCATCATTTCAACTTCTAGGAATATAATCCGGGAACAGATTAGTATAAATGGAAATGACATCAATAAAAGATCATTTATTATTTGTGTATCTAATAGGTGCTATGCATTTATAATGAGCAAAGAACATATAATGTATATATAATGTAGTAAAGTATATATATGTATATATAAAATTACACATATATGTAAGTATGCATAAATGCAAGTACACATATATATAATAATAGTAAAGAAAAATACAACACAACCCAAACAAACACAATACAAAACAAAACAAAACACAATGATATGGTACATCTCATATATTATATATATGTACACACATATATACTAATATCATATTATATACTATATTTTATTATAGCATATGTATTATCATAAGGAATATTATCATACAAAATAGTTTCATTATTTAATAATCTTCTGTGTTCCACCTATTTATCCCTCTCTGCCCTCTAACTCTTGACAACTAGCAATCTTTTTACTATCTTCACAGTTTTGTCTTTTTTTTAAAAAAGATTTTATTTATTTATTTACAGAGAGAGAGAGAGAGAGAGGCAGTGAGAGAAGAACACAAGCAGGGGGAGTGGGAGAGGGAGAAGCAGGCCTCTTGCTGAGCAGGGAGCCTGATGCGGGTCTTGATCCCAGGACCCTGAGATCATGACCTGAGCTGAAGGCAGACGCCCAAAAACTGAGCCACCCAGATGTTCCTTCATAGTTTGTCTTTTCCAGAATGTCCTATAGTTGGAATTATACAGGACATGTATGTTTACATTTAAAGACTTTTTTTTTTTTTACATTTAAAGACTTTTGTCTAGATTATACATAATAGGTTGCACATTGAACAGAAAATAAATAAACTGAGAACTATGATATTGGTAAGAAGAAAGGACAGTTGTGAATTTTTGGAACCACAGGTTACAAATACAAAAAGAGAGATGTATGCAATGTCAGAGATCTAGTATGTGAGGCAGAGATAGACATTCTTAAGATCACTTACATTAAATGATATGATAGAAGATAAGAAATGCCATATTCCTTAAAAAGTACTTAAATACGGGGCGCCTGGGTGGCTCAGTGGGTTAACGCCCCTGACTTTGGCTCCGGTCATGATCTCATGGTCCTGAGATCTAGCCCCAAAAAGGGCTCTCTGCTCAGTTAGGAGCCTGCTTCCCCCCACTGCCCCGACTGCCTCTCTGCCTACTTATGATCTCTGTCTGTCAAATAAATAAATAAAATCTTTTTTAAAAAAGTACTTACATACTTTGGTGACAAGTGTCTAAAATTCCTACATCTAAGATTCATATCTTATTGGATTAGTTTTCAAAGAGGCTCTTTAAAAGTTCCCCAAAAGGTAATAATCTGGCAACATTTGCACCTGGCAAATTTACCAGAATTTACCTGCTGACCACTGTCTGAAAGTAACTGCTCCTATTGAGTCTTTGGAGATTAAATTTATGCTGGTGGACCATCTTAATTATTTTGATTTGAAATTTGGGAGGAAAGATAAAAACCTTTAGATCGTCAAATATCAGAGTTCCACTATATTTTGACATATGAAATCAAGGGAAGAGTGCCCTGAAAATAAAGAAGGAAAAGTCATATGCATTTTCTCTTCTATAAAACAGCAAGTAATTCAACATAAAAAACAGTATTGAATGTAATTGTATAGTTACCTTGCTTCCAATCTACTCATCAGAATTCCTTGCAATTGAACCATCTTCATTCATTCACATAACTATATATGCTTTTCTTCCCTAATATACCAGTGAAATCAAGTGCACTGACTCATTGTTTTTAGTGGAATCACATAAGAGAAAATCTGTATCTAAACTCCTTGTCATCAGGACCCTTCATTCTCTGTCCCTTACCTATCTTGAGCCTCATTCCCTTTCAACTCTTCAAATTAATCAAAATCCCTTCTGACAGTAGGCCTTCGGATGTTCTGTTCGCTCTGCCTGGAGCACTCCCCACCTTGCCTCGCTATCTCCTACTTATCACTCTTTGGGTCCCTGCTCAATCAGTTGTCAACTTCTCAAAAAAGTATTCTTTGGGGGCACCTTGGTGGCTCAGTGGATTAAGCCTCTGCCTTCGGCTCAGGTCATGATCTCAGGGTCCTGGGATCAAGCCCTACATCGGGCTCTCTGCTCGGCAGGGAGCCTGCTTCCCTTCCTCTCTCTCTTTGACTGCCTCTCTGCCTACTTGTGATCTCTGTCAAATAAATAAATAAAATCTTAAAAAAAAAAAAAGTATTCTTTGCCCTTTTGGCTAAATCAGAACTCCTAGTTATATGTCCCCCAAATTCTATCAAGTGTTCTTTCAAAACACTTGTCACAGGTTTTAATTATATATATTATGATGTTTTGTTTATCTGCCTCCTCTTTTAAATTGTATGGTCCGCGAAGGCAGGGACCTTTATATTCTCATCCTGGGACATGTCTATGTCATGATATCTTTGGTTTCACTTGCCTTGCTGTCTTGATTCTGTATCCCTTGCTTGCTTTGAACTCAGAGATACATTCAGAAACTAAAAAAGGTAAGTCTCAATCCGGGCAGCTCATTAGAATCATCTGAGTGGGTTTTATAAATGGATCTCACCACAGATCAATCAAATCAGAATCTTTGGGGCCATGATTCTCAAAGTGTGTGATGCTGTTGACCAGCACATCAGTGTCACCTGGAAATTTACTAGAAATGCAAAATCTTGTCCCCTCTCAGCACCTACTGAATCAGAAGGTGTGGCTAGAGAACAGCCATCTGTTTAACAATCACTCCAGCTGATTCTGGTACATGTTAAAGTTTGAGAACAAAACCATGGTTCTAGCAAACATCAGAGTCAACTAGAGAGCTAATTAAAATACAGGTTGCTTTGTCAAATGCTTTTTCACATCTATTGAGAGTATCATGTGGTTCTTGTTCTTTCTTTTATTATTGTGTTGTATCACATTGATTGATTTGCAGATGTTGAACCAACCTTGCAGCCCTGGAATAAATCCCACTTGGTCTTGGTGGATAATCCTTTTAATGTACTGTTGACTCCTATTGGCTAGTATTTTGGCGAGAATTTTCGTGTCTGTGTTCATCAAGGATATTTGTCTGTAATTCTCTTTTTTGATGGGATCCTTGTCTGGTTTTGGGATCAAGGTGATGCTGGCCTCATAAAATGAGTTTGGAAGTTTTCCTTCCATTTCTATTTTTTGGAACAGTTTCAGGAGAATAGGAATTAATTCTTCTTTAAATGTTTGGTAGAATTCCCCCAGGGAGCCATCTGGCCCTGGGCTTTTGTTTGTCTGGAGATTTTTGATGACTGTTTCAATCTCCTTACTGGTTATGGGTCTGTTCAGGTTTTCTATTTCCTCCTGGCTCAGTTGTGGTAGTTTATATGTCTCTCAGAATGCATCCATTTCTTCCAGATTGTCAAATTTGTTGGCACAGAGTTGCTCATAGTATGTTCTTATAATTGTTTGTATTTCTTTGGTGTTGGTTGTGATTTCTTTTCTTTCATTCATGATTTTGTTTATTTGGGTCCTTTCTCTTTTCTTTTTGATAAGTCTGGCCAGGGGTTTATCAATCTTATTAATTCTTTCAAAGAACCAGCTCCTAGTTTCGTTGATTTGTTCTATTGTTTTTT